>SJXQ01008741.1:132829-208772 GCA_006408695.1 Aepyceros melampus
GAAAGAGGTGAACTTACAGACGTCTCCTGCCACTTACAGATGCCCAGGCATTATGGGACTTTTCCCTGGGCCTCCAGAGAAGGGAGGACCAGAACTCGACCCTACCAGAAATCAGAGCAGACTAGAACCAGAATTCAAGTTCTCTGCCAAGAGGAGGTGATCAGTCTCCAATCCTCAGCTCAGGCTGAGGGCCCTTCGACCAGATTACTATGTCCAGGACCAGGGGACTAGAAAAACAGGGAAGGATAGGAAGAGTTAAGGAGAGGAAAGAGAGAGGGAAAAGGAGAGAGGTCAATAAAGTCTCTTGTTCCTTACGGTCGGGGCACTCTGGCCAGCTGTCTGTGTCAGGAGGAGACCAGGGACAAAAGGGTCCCAGTTGCAGCTGCTGGGTCTGGTCCATTGGCAGGCAAGCTGGCCTCTGAGGACCCCAAGTGGTCAGGATGTCAGTCTCAGCAAAGAAGAGTCCCCGCCAGAGTAGCCATTTGTTGCAGGAAGGCGGATTCCTTCCAGGGCCTGAAACTGGGCTCTTGTCTAACACTTGGAAATGAATTGTCTGAGGAGGCACATGTGTGACAAAGCAAGAGATTTTATTGGGAAAGGGCACCTGGGTGGAGAAGAGTAGGGTAAGGAAACCCATTGAGCTGGTCATATTCACTGTTCTCAGAGCCCAGCCTTCACAGATCTGGCAGTGATATGTTCAGATGTTTGTCCATTTAAATGTGATGTGACCTCATTCATTCTGGGAAGAGGGTGCAGCCGATGGACTCAATTAGCAACTTCAGCACATTTTCAGTTCTCAGTATCTTCACAACTTTCTTCTGCCAGGTCTCAAAGAAAATGGCTCATGCTTTCTACTGCAACATCATTGTGGACAAAACAGAAGCCCGTAGAGCGTGCTGAGATGCAAATGGACCAGCTGGTGGGCACCATCATCTGCTTAGAAGGAACTGCTGTGGAGTATGTGGAAGCTTGTGAGAGGCAAATGCTGTGTGTGTAAGACTTAGAGAAAGCACTGGCCAAAGTTAGGAGTGTGTGTTAGTTTGGGTTTTCTAGAAACAGACTATAGAGGGAGAATTAATGAAGGATCAGGATACATAAAGAGGCAAAACCCCATAAAGTGGTGAAGTAGGATGGGCAAGAGGAGGGAAAATATGGTGTGACATCAAGCAGAGTCCTGTGGATGGCAAACGCATATAGCAGAGGACCTCTGGAGACAGTACTGGTCTTACCTCAGTTATTCCAGTCAAGGAAAAGAACAAAGTATTGATACTATCTTACTTGTACCTTTTGAACTAAAGCTTGTCACCAGGGTGACAGAAATCCCCAGGCCCTTGAGTGTCTTTTAGTTCTGTTCAGTTCACTCAGTCGTGTCCAACTCTTTGTGACTCCATGAATCGCAGCACGCGAGGCCTCCCTGTCCATCACCAACTCCCGGAGTTCACTCAAACTCACGTCCATCGAGTCAGTGATGCCATCCAGCCATCTCATCCTCTGTTGTCCCCTTCTCCTCCTGCCCCCAATCCCTCCTAGCATCACAGTCTTTTCCAGTGAGTCAACTCTTCACATGACATGGCCAAAGTACTGGAGTTTAGCATCATTCCTTCCTAAGAACACTCAGGACTGATCTCCTTCAGAATGGACTGGTTGGATCTCCTTGCTGTCCAAGGGACTCTCAAGAGTTTTCTCCAACACCACAGGTCAAAAGCATCAATTCTTCAGCACTCAGCTTTCTTCACAGTCCAACTCTCACATCCACACCTGACTACTGGAAAAACCATAGCCTTGACTAGATGGACCTTTGTTAGCAAAGTAATGTCTCTGCTTTTGAATATGCTATCTAGGTTGGTCATAACTTCCCTTCTAATGAGTAAGTGTCTTTTAATTTCATGGCTGCAATCACCATCTGCAGTGATTTTGGAGCCCCCCAAAATAAAGTCTGACACTGTTTCTACTGTTTCCTCATCTATTTCCCATGAATTGATGGGACCAGATGCATATCTGAGGTTATTGATATTTCTCCCAGCAATCTTGATTCCAGCTTGTGCTTCTTCTAGCCCAGCATTTCTCATGATGTACTCCTCATGTAAGTTAAATAATCAGGGTGACAATATACAGCCCTGACGTCATCCTTTTCCTATTTGGAACCAGTCTGTTGTTCCATGTCCAATTCTAAAGGTTGCTTCCTGACCTGCATATAGGTTTCTCAAGAGGCAGGTCAGGTGGTCTGGTATTCCCATCTCTTTCAGAATTTTCTGCAGTTTATTGTGATCCACACAGTCAAAGGCTTTGGCATAGTTAATAAAGCAGAAATAGATGTTTTTCTGGAACTTGCTTTTTTGGTGATCCAGCAGATGTTGGCATTTGATCTCTGGTTCCTCTGCCTTTTCTGAAACCAGCTTGAACATCTGGAAGTTCACGATTCATGTATTGCTGAAGCCTGGCTTGGAGAATTTTGAGCAGTACTTTACTAGCGTGTGAGATGAGTGCAACTGTGTGGTAGTTTAAGCATTCTTTGGCATTGCCTTTCTTTGGGATTGGAATGAAAATGGACCTTTTCCAGTCCTGTGGCCACTGCTGAGTTTTCCAGATTTGCTGGCATATTGAGTGCAGCACTTTCACAGCATCATCTTTCAGGATTTGAAAGTGCTCAACTGGAATTCCATCACCTCCACTAGCTTTGTTCATAGTGATGCTTTCTAAGGCCCACTTGACTTCATATTCTAGGGTGTCTGGCTCTAGGTGAGTGATCATACCATCATGATTATCTTGGTTGTGAAGCTCTTTTTGGACAGTTCTTCTGTGTGTTCTTGCCACCTCTTCTTAATATCTTCTGCTTCTGTTAGGTCCATACCATTTCTGTCCTTTATAGAGCCCATTTTTGCATGAAATGTTCCCTTGGTATCTCTGATTTTCTTGAAGAGATCTCTAGTCTTTTCCATTCTGTTGTTTGCCTCTATTTCTTTGCATTGATCATTGAGGAAGGCTTTCTTATCTTTTCTTGCTATTCTTTGGAACTCTGCATTCAGATGCTTATATTTTTCCTTTTCTCCTTTGCTTTTCACTTCTTTTCACAGCTATTTGTAAGGCCTCCCCAGACAGCCATTTTGCTTTTTTGCATTTCTTTTCCATGGGGATGGTCTTGATCCCTGTCTCCTGTACAATGTCACGAACCTCATTCCATAGTTCATCAGGCACTCTATCTATCAGATCTAGTCCCTTAAATCTATTTCTCACTTCCACTGTATAATCATAAGGGATTTGATTTAGGTCATACCTGACTGGTCTAGCGGTTTTCCCTACTTTCTTCAATTTCAGTCTGAATTTGGCAATAAGGAGTTTATGATCTGGGCCACAGTCAGCTCCCGGTCTTGACAACGCATTCTCCCATCCCCTCAAAACAAAGACACAAGTCCTGGCTGCTGGCAGCCAAATTACCAGGTGCTGCTATGCCTGAATTTGGGATAAGGTATGGAAGGGAGGTATGGGCTGAGTGCTGACAGCTTCTGAAAGCATTTCTCTGAAGCCTGAAGCTAGAAAGGGAAACTCCTAGTCTGTTCATTCTCTACATGACTAAATAAAGAAGTAGAGCTCCCAAACTAGAAGTGCCATGAGTGTTATGAATTTTAAATGAGATGAAATGTCATTTAGTTTGGACTCCTCAGAAAAAGATCTTGAAAGATTTGCACAGAAGTAATTATGGAAGTATTCATTCCCAGGAGAAATCATCGAAGGAGCGGGAGGCAAGATAGGGGTTGGAATGTAAGCTAAGGACAGCTGATCTTAGGAAAAATCCTCTTCTCTGTGTTATCCACCTGGATCCCATGGGGGAGCACTAGACTACAAGCTACATCAGTTGTGAGTTGGACCTTCAAAGTCATATTTCTGACAGTGGTTAGTTTGTATGCCCTTAATTTGGAGACTGGAACGTGTAAATCCTCAGGGACAGCTGAATCTTGGGGTATATAGGCAAGGCAGGTATAATAATCTAAGGCCAGGGCTCAGGAAGAAACATGGGAGCTGGCCTTGGAAGTCACATGAGAAGCAGAGCTGAGGGGGTACAGAGAAATGATAGACGGGAACTTGAGTGATAGGTGTGGCCTTAACATGGTTCCCTTATAAGCTTGTGGCTGGAGAAGAAAAGACTGACAAATGGGCAGTAAGATTCCTTTGCCTCTGCTCCTTCACACAAGGCCTTCCTACCTGCCTGTCTTAGAAACCTGACCCCTCGTGGTGCACAGGCTTGCCTTTAGGCTTAATCATAAGCAAAGCTTTCCAGGTAGACTCCTGAAGTCCCTTGCTCTGGTCTGAAGAGAGCTAATTCAGCATCTTCTTGAATGCTCTAAAATTTCAATCAGTTGCAGGCTGAGAATTTCCCAGAGAATCTAGTGTCAGGGCCGCTGACATAGAAAGTGGAAGCTGAGGCAGGTCCTCATGGGAGAGAGGGAGACAACAGACCAAAATGGAAGCACTTCCTGTTGTACAGTGCCCATCCTGGCACTGCTCCCTGGTGAGGACAGGAGTCTCAATACTGGCCTCTCACCTGTCGCTTCTGTTCTGAGGAGTCTAAGGAAGGGCTTGTTAAAGCAGCATTCTAAACCTTGTTGTTTTTTTGTGGGTTTTTTTGGCCATACCAAGCAGCCTAGGGGAATCTTAGTATCCCCTAGGGATCGAACCCACACCCTGTGTGCTGAAAGCACCCTGTCTTAGTCACTGGACTGCCAGGGAAGTCCCTAAGCCTTGCATGTTGATGATAGCTTGTGGACTTATTTGTGAAAGTCAATTCTTGGTTCTACAAAACCTTTGGGTAATACGCTCTTTGAATTTCTGTGCTATCTTCTGGCTTCGTGTTGCTGTTGAAGTTAAGTGACTTGGCTTTGCTGCTGAAGTGCCCAGAGGATTTTGTTCTACTTTGAAATGCACTACTCCCATGTGTTGCCATTATGAGTAAGTTTTCTTGAGATTTTTTTTTTTCCCAACTGAGGATCGGTGTCATGATGGTTTTGTCTAAGTGGCTGAAGTCATACCATGCGGGGGAATAAAATGGGAGACCATGTAAAAATTTGTGCTTTTCCTTCTGTTTTAACTTTTGTATGCCTTGCAGTGATAGACTGATTTGCCAGATTAAAGGAATTACCGTAAGACTTTGGTAATGTGGTAGTGAGGTGTGAAGTGGTTCACAGTCACGTGACTAGGTATCGGGGTTTTGATAAGCCCGTGTCTTGGGACTATGCTCTTCACAAGTGTGTCAGTGGTTTTTCTCCCCTGTAGGTGGGACATGATGGCTTGAGTGGGTTGGAGTTGTGTATTTTCCTTCTGGGTCAGTAAGTAAGGCTGATGTACTTGTTTCCCTGAGGGCAGGCCTTGTTAAGAACAGTGTGCTCTAGCATGTTTTAAATGAACCTTCTGCCTCTCCCTCTGCCAGAAAAGGAAGGGGCGTGTCTTAGTTCCTAACTGTGGGGACCTGGTCGATCTCTGGGTAGTAAACCTCATGATACTGTGGGGCTTCCTACAGCTAGGTCCCCCTGGTTTTAACTCTCAGACTGGGTGCATTAACCTTCCAGAAACTGTCAACACCAGTTTAGGTTATCCTCCCCACTGTGGTTACCCCTTAACTCTCCTCTTACAACCTAGGATTCCCTGATTACCTGTTGTCTCCTCAGTCTAGGGGGCTGCAGTTTTCTCTGTCTTCCCTTCTCGTGTGAATCCCAGAAGAACAAGGTATTCTTTTGTTTATTTAGATCTCCAACTTGTTAGGATAGAGTTGTGATGACCAAGCACATATCTGTCGAAGTGGAAAGCGGAATCTCTTCCACCATTTTGAATACCGCCTGCTTGCCCTTTACAACCAAGACAGTCAGATCTTCTGAAGACTGAAGTTCAACCTTGGCATAGAAGGAATGTAAGAATGAAAAATGCTGTCTATTAAAACACCTGATTTTAAATATCAGACGCTAATCTGGGCAGAACACTGTCTCTTTTGACATAGGACTAAATGTTCCTGTTCTGTTTGAGGACCTGAGAAGACTAGATTTGGGGGAGGAAAACTCAAGGAGCTCTGTTTTGAAGGCGTGTCCACACCGCGTGTAAAATTTGTGGCAGCACTGGTGAGATGAAGCATGTTAGAGTATTTCGTACCACAGCTTGGTGGTGCAGGTTTGGGGCATGACTGCCTAGTGGTCAGGGAGAAGTTCTTCCCTGTTCAGTGGACAGGGCCCAAGGCCTCTGTGCAACTCTAGGCTCTGCCTTGACCAAGTACAGGGATTCCCTGTTACTAGCACAGGGAGTGGGGGGCTGGAGTTGTCCTTGGCTATGAGCAGGATCTGTTTTATGGTTCTCTTCACTTCTGCTGAGCTGTTTCCACTTACCAGCCCTTGAATGTAGTCCACACATTTATTTCTACTACTAGGACTCTTGGTATGGATATGGACCCACAGACACTAGAGCAAGCATGAAATGCATTTGTTGGCCTCTCCATAACTTTGATCTCATCTTCTCAATGCTTTAGAATCACCCCCATCATCTACGTATTACTTTATCTCCAGATGTGAGCTACTAGAATAGATCAGCATGGGTTGTATTTGGTATCAGGCAGAGACTTAGTGAGAATTGAGGACCACAGTCTCTATCAGAGCCAGGTACCTAAAGCTGTAGGTTTGAGGGATGTGTAAGGGACTTGTTTCTAGGGTCTTGAGCTAAGATTAGGGAAAAACTGGAGATATCCTGTGAGCGAAATCCTAGGAGAAAATGGATGGGCAAAACCTCGGTGAAGGAAACTCCTATGAAGGAAGAAAGGAGCCTCAGAAGGCAGTAGAGCTCTCATCATGCAAGGAAGGAAGGAGGGTAGGTGGGGATAAAGCCTCAGACTTAATGAAGTTGTACAACAGGTTTGGGTAGGCTGATAGGGAATCTTTCAAAGTTGCCTAACAGAGGGGTCCTGTGTCTTGTAGAGATGGGCTTGCCTTAGTTTCCCTACCACAGGGCATGAACTGGACCCATCAATTACCCTGCCCATTGTAGGAGATCTGAGCGGTCTCCAGAATTTTCTGTGGTCTCCAGAGTTGTTCCCTGTTTCTACCATGGGGGCCCTTTCAGTGTGGACATGAATCTAGGCAATGGAGCATGACATGAAGTGCAAGAAGCCTAGAAAATGGGCTGGAGATATTTGGGTCCCCAAAAGAGGGTATAAAAACCACTTATGTCTGAGGCAGGTTATGCATGAATCCTGAAGTTGCTGTCTTTAGATTCCATGGGGTGAAGGTAATCAGCTGATTCAAGGGTTCTTGGTCCGCGCTGCACTTGGAATTGACAAACGTTACCAATGGCCTATATGCCCGAATTCAATGTGTCATAGATTTCAACTCACAAGTCTTTAAAACCTTGCCAAACGGAAACTTACTAAACATGCGATACAATTGCTGTTTTGCCCTGGAGGTATTATTGCAGAATCAGTTGGTGGTCATTTAGCAGGGTGGTGTCAAGAAGGAGAGCACCTCCAGTAACTATTGGAATATATTAATACTCACAATTTCCTTAGCTGTCTAGGAAGTTGTCTTCAGTATAAGACCTTCATCTCAAATCATTTCAGAAATAGTTCATAAAGCTGGACATCGTGTTTCTGAGTAGGCATATAAATACCAAATGGCTAAGTAGCATTTTTTTGTTGTTGTTCCCTTGCCCTTAATCAGGGAGGTAAGCTGGACAGTTCTTAAGGAATAATAACTAATGTCAGACCTGGAATTCTCAGAGTAGGAACTCAAGAAAAAGGAGTCATGAACTTGGAGGGCTAGTTATCCTATAGTGGATTTGAGTCTTAAAGGAGACTTGTCAGATCCTTCCTCAACATCTATTTCCACCTTTTCAGACACACATACCCTTGATTTTCTTTTAGGAAGTGATTTCTCCAGTTTCCCTCTAACCTTAGTCATTCCCAGGCATAGGTCTGTCTTCAGCTTATTCAGTTTTCCTACCCATATACCCATGATTATAGTGACTAGTTCAGAAATGGGCATGTTATCTATTCACTAATTATAAACCCAAGGAAATACTGCTGACGATGAACAACTCACTTTCAAGAGGAGCATTTGGAAAAAAAAATACATCAAAGATAACAAGGTAGAATACTTGTTATTATTAAGGAGGAAATTCAAACCTCCCAGAAGTTGGAGCCACTTGAACCAGTCTTATGTGGAGACAACTCTAAATTTAGACTTTTCAATTCATGCCAACATATTCCTATCTTAAGACAATTAGTTTGGATTTTCTGTCACTTGTTACAAAAAACATCCCAACAGTTACAGTCCAGTAGAATAGCCCTGAGATGTGGCTATCAGAATAAGCCAATTTTTCATCACTTGCAATGTCAAAGCCAACTTGCTTATTAATATATGTGGGTAGTTAGGTGGTAGCATAATACTAAAGACTTTCAGACTATGTATTAGTAGTTCAAAATGGGGTGGGGAGCAGAAGAGAAGAGAGGATTTCCTAGAGGGGGTGGAAAGGCTATGCCAAGGCCAACACAAAACGAAATGATCCTATAGCCAAAGGACTGTCCTTTTTAATTACTGTCTTGACCAGTGTATTTGCCATTTTTTATAAAGATGATTTCAAAGAGTGCCTTGAGTGATATGATTCAAAAGTTAGGAAGTTACCACCACTTCTGGTGGTATTTCTGTCCAGAAGTTTTCAAGGAAGGAAAAAGTTTGAAATGGAAACATCCAACAAAAACGAAGGATTAGCTGAGTGATGTCATGGCTAATAATACTCGTCCTTGTGCTAGCGTTGAAGGTATACAGTTGCCCAGGGCCCCATCAGCCTGGATCCAGTAAGCTTCCAACCTGGGGGTGTAGATATGAGTCCTGGCTTCCCTGGTCAGTCTGAGTTCCTCTAGCCCCCTTTCTGGATACTAGTGATTAGCTTCTTGAAGCTGGATGTAGACACTGAGGGGGATGGCCACGAGTAGATAATTGTACCCAGGAACAGTGTGAGTTGATCTAGGTCAATGGCAGAGAGAAATGGCATACGATAGAATGAGCAGACTAGAACAGAAGAACCCAAGATAATTGGTCATGTGCAAACGTGAGGTGGTAATGTGGCCAATAGCACAATATCAGGATTGGAAGGGGGAGAGGCTAACTTCAGGACCCACATACCTCAAGTGACGCATCAGTATGGGGTAAAGTTAACAGCCACGGCGTCAGGGTAACTCGGGAGCTGTGCCTGGCCTCCTCCTCTGCCTTAGATAGGTGATCGTCTTCACTCTGAATGAAATAGCCTTGTAGACAACTACGGGGACACAGAGACTCGTCGTCACAGCTGAACGTATTGAACAGATTTAGTCTTTCATTGAGACCCCAAAATTGAATACTGTTTTTGTTATCTGAGAAGCAGGCATCAAAATGAGATTCATTAAGGAAAATTTTCGGAAAAAAATAAAGGAAACTGAGGAGGAGTTGGAAGATTCTAGGAGAGACATTAGAACAATGCAGGCATGACCCTATGAAGGCAAGAAGGGAGAACGGTGGAGAGTGCCTTGGCAGCTGAGAGACCAGGAATGACCCCTCAGGAGACCCAGGTCTCCCAAGGATGGGCCTTCCCCAGGCCCCTGCTACACTTAGTCATTGGTTGGAGACGGGTGTGGTCTTTAATGGCCACCTTGGTGTTCACAGATCTGCTTCTCTACCAGATCCACAGAACAGCTCATTATGGTTCCCAAGGCCTCCCTTGCAGAGGATGAAATACAGCTCCCCTCGGGGGGTTTGGTCTTGGCTCCCAACTGATATTTGTCTTCTCCCTTCTCCAGTCTAAACTCTCTTCACCCCTGGCTATCACCTCATCTAAAGTCTGGTGTGACCAGGACCAGCATCATAAGGACCTGAATCCTTGCTATTCACACCCTTTCAAGTCCGGGCTACTGAGCGTGTCAAGTATGATGGGGCAAGAAGTGTAAGGACATACCCGAGCGGATCACAGCTTTAAATATCTCATTGAGATCCCAAACTTGTGTGTTTCCACACACATTCTTCCCTGTTCCTGTCATGTAAAAGATGCCCAGCCTCCTCCTGCTCAGAATTGGTTATTCCTAATTTCCTGAGAGATGAGCTTTCTAAGGCTGGGTAGATTTTTATAAGAGGTATAAGCAGACTTGTGTGGTCTTGGAAGAAATACAACATACCTGCCTATCTAGACTCTTGAATCAGTGTGCTATAAACCATCTTGAGAACTTCTAGGTCCCTGGAAGAATCCTAGATCACAGGCAGGCCTATGAGTCTAGTTGGAGGAGCCTGGGCTCATTCATCTACAATGTATGCTTGGATATACATGGGGGTGCTGCCATTAAGCCACTTCTGTCCAATGATGGCATGGCAAATTACTGATGTTACTGATGTGGTGTAAAAAATTTTTTAAAAAGTCCTTTGTGCCTTCATTTCAAACTGAGCTTGTGTGTAGTGGGCTGTTAAAGACTTGGCCTTGGCTAAGATAGATACTTGGTAAGATCCTCTGATCCTAGGTAGTAACGCTGCCTTTCATTGTCTTTGTGGAAGCAGAAGTCACCTATGCAGTCAGATCCATAAGAGATGCTCTGTATTTGTATCAGATTTTACATCAAAGTATCTGTTTTCCATATGCTATCATTCAGGAATCAACTTAACCTTCAAAGGACCCTGAATGTAGCTTGTACTCTACATGAAGGAAAAAGTGTCAGTTGCTCAATTGTGTCCGACTGTTTGGGACCCCATGGACTATACCCTACCAGAGTCCTCTGTCCATGGAATTCTCTAGGCAAGAATACTTGAGTGGATAGTTATTCTCCTTTCTGGGGGATCTTCCTGACCCAGGGATCGAACCTGGTTCCAGCATTATAGGTAGATTCTTTACCATCTGAGCCACCAGGGAAGCCCCTGTGAAGGCAAGGCCACAGCTGAAAGCCACAGAGCACTTCTCCTGACCCCTTCACGTGGCTCCTCTGACCAGAGAATCAACATACAATGCTCATCTTCCTCAGTGAGGGAAATGACTTAAGAACCTAAAAACAACGAGCTTTCTGGGTTCAAGCTGCTATTAATTTACTGTAAGATGTTCTATGCCTCATGAGATGTGGGTGGACCTGAGTTCCTCTCCCATCCTAGCTGGCAGAGCAGATTGGGGAATCCCGAGAAGCCCAAAGGTCAAGTGTGGAATTAACATCCTAGGGCTGAGTTCAGTGTTTTGGCCAGGAGATGGCAGCACTGGATCACACAGCGGAGCTGTGTTCCCTGAGCAGCTGTGAGTTGGAAGTCTCAGCTGGGCAGCTTCCTGGAGGGTTTGCCGGGTGTGGTTGACTATGATGGCCATAATACAGTGGTCCCTGACCTTTTTGACACTAGGGCCCAGTTTCGTGAAAGACAATTTTTCCATTAATGGAGGGGAAGGCAGGGGGTGATTTCGGGATGATTCAAGCACATTGTATTTATTGTGTACTTTATTGGGATCTTTTATTTGTTTCCATGCTTTTCTATTATTACACCAGCTCCACCTCACATCATCAGGCATTAGATCCCAGAGGCTGGGAATCCTCAACCTAAAGGATATCCTGGTTATACAACCATGGATGGAGGTGGTTTTGGAGGGGGGCAAAAAATGAAGCATAAGCTAAAAGGAAACTGACTCTCAAGATGCTAAGACAAAGCTGAAGTTCTTTGACAGAAAGAACACCTCAGTGCAGGCATAGCCTTTGAAGCCTAGAGCAGAGCTGAGGATTTGAGGAGGAGGAGCGGGCTCTTAGGTAACAATGGGACGCACTTGGGTGGGTGGCTGGAGTGTCACAGTAGCAGAGGATGTCACATTTTCGAAAGGACTCGTGCTTGAGAAGCCTGATTCTTTTTTAAAAAACCAACTCTTTCACCTTTTCCTCTTTAAAAAAATTTTTATTTATTTATTTATTTTAATTGGAGGCTAATTACTTTACAACATTGTAGTGGCTTTCACGATACATTGACACAAATCAGCCACAGCTGTACACGTGTCCCCCATCCTGAAACCCCTTCCCACCTCCTTCCCCATCCCATCCCTCAGGGTTGCCTCAGTGCACCGGCTCTGAGCGCCCTGCCTCA
Organism: Aepyceros melampus; assembly: GCA_006408695.1. Taxonomy (NCBI): domain Eukaryota; kingdom Metazoa; phylum Chordata; class Mammalia; order Artiodactyla; family Bovidae; genus Aepyceros; species Aepyceros melampus. The sequence continues at coordinate 144,919 of SJXQ01008741.1, forward strand.
TGCATTGAACCTAGACTGGCGATCTATTTCACATATGGTAATATACATGTTTCAGTGCTATTCTCTCAAATCGTCCCACCCTGGCCTTCTCCCACAGAGTCCAACGCTCTTTTGCCACTCAACTTTTCCTCTTAAACATAGACAAAAATGTGGCATCAGAAGGAATTCAGTGTATGGCTAAAAGTCTTTTATACATCTACCTTTCAGATATTTACTGCGTACAACTCTTCCATAGACATGGGAGTTTTCTCATCCTCTAGAGCTCATTCAATTCCCTCACCTGGTGAAGACTGTGGAGAAAGTACAGCAAATTAAGCCATGGGAGCATGAGATGGGGCCGTGATGGGAAACAGAAGACTGCAGCTCAGCGCCACCCAGTGCTGTGCTTGTGGACCGCTGAACTCACTGGGGTCCCACCCCCCGCATCCCAGGCTCCTTCAGGTGCATTTTGTTTGCATAGTGAGTCTTCATTAGAATGGCATGCCAATCGTAAAACAAAACATCCATGGTGAAATCAGATTGTTAGCAGTATCTCTGTTGAAGAGAGAACTCTTTGATGAAGAGATATCTCTATTGATTCAGAAGAAGTGTTTTAGCAAGATTGCCGGGAGAAATATCAATAACCTCAGATATGCAGATGACACCACCCTTATGGCAGAAAGTGAAGAGGAACTAAAAAGCCTCTTGATGAAAGTGAAAGAGGAGAGTGAAAAAGTTGACTTAAAGCTCAACATTCAGAAAAATGAAGATCATGGCATCTGGTCCCATTATTTCATGGGAAGTAGATGGGGAAACAGTGTCAGACTTTATTTTTGGGGGATCCAAAATCACTGCAGATGCTGACTGCAGCCATGACATTAAAAGATGCTTACTCCTTGGAAGGAAAGTTATGACCAACCTAGAAAACAGAGACATTACTTTGCCAACAAAGGTACGTCTAGTCAAGGCTATGGTTTTTCCAGTGGTCATATATGGATGTGAGAGTTGGACTGTGAAGAAAGCTGAGCACAGAAGAATTGATGCTTTTGAACTGTGGTGTTGGAGAAGACTCTTGAGAGTCCCTTGGACTGCAAGGAGATCCAACCAGTCCATTTTGAAGGAGATCAGCCCTGGGATTTCTTTGAAAGGAATGATGCTAAAGCTGAAACTCCAGTCCTTTGGCCACCTCATGTGAAGAGTTGACTCATTGGAAAAGACTCTGATGTTGGGAGGGATTGGGGGCAGGAGGAGAAGGGGATGACAGAGGATGAGATGGCTGGATGGCATCACTGACTCGATGGACATGAGTCTGAGTGAACTCCGGGAGTTGGTGATGGACAGGGAGGCCTGGTGTGCTGCGATTCATGGGGTCGCAAAGAGTCGGACACGACTGAGCGACTGAACTGAACTGAAGAGGGTGGAAAATTAAGAATGCTAGTATGGTGCTCTATATGAATTGGAGTAGTTTTTATACTGTAAAATCCTATTTTGTGTGTGTGTGTTTAACAGCCTAGGAGGTTAGAATCTAAATGTACTAAGTCTGGAAGTGAGTGGTAAATATCTGAAGTTAATTGAGCTCGGGTGTTGGTCTAGGTGTACAGTCCAGTTCTGACTGTTGAGAGTGGTTTTATAGACACCAAGAAGTTTACCTGGGCAGAAAGCACATCTACGTTATTTCAGGTCTCATGGAAGAGAGAGGTGTAGAGTTTCAATTACTGAGTATTCTAGTGGTCGGAATGTGGTGATCTGGACACTCAACTCCCGCTACCCTCACTGGCTGTGTTGGTCCTCACTGACACTGGACCCAGAGGGGCATCAACATGTATACGACCCATTAGAGTTGCCCCACAGTGGCCTGAAATGGCTGTCATTTGGGCTGTGCAGTCAGGAATTGGATGTGGGCTGTCAGGGGGAGGGCACATCCTTGGGGTGAAGCAAGCCCTGAGGGAGATGAGACCTGGAGGCAGCTGCCATCCAGCTGAGGAGCTGGAACAAAGCCCCCTTCTTTGAAGAAGATCTGGGGGTACATTTCCAAGTCCTCCGTATCTAGCAACTCTGTGAACAGGAGCATCCTCCACAGTCTCTGGCCTGCTCTTCACAGGGGTGTGCTCAGCTCAGGTGTCTTCCCAACAGCCCCTGCCTTTCCTACAGAGCCCCCACCATGGAACCAGAGCGCTTGTTACTGGATGCTGGCAGGGCAGAAAGGAGCTACATGGGAACTAGAGTCAGTTCTATTCCCAGGAGGACTTGGAGACTCGCAGAGGAGCATGTTGCCAGCAACTGCCATGTACTTAACCCACTTCATGTTAGGGAATCAAGAAACTATTGCAGAAGAAATACATCTGTTGGATTCCAATTTGGGGGACCAATTTAGAGAACACTTCAACAGTGGTCTGCGTTCCTCTCAAAGGTCACTTCTGGAGCTTAGTACAGAATGACTAAGATCAATATGCTCTTCTTAGAGCCAGGAAGTTGGGACTAACATGGAAGATGTTTTTTCTCTGCCATTGGCCAAAAGTAGGTTCAGGCTCTATTATAGAACCATCTGCCTTAAGTCTCTTATATTCTTCCAGAGTGCTGTGACCTCCTTTAGTTGGTTCCACTTCTCCTTTCCCTGCCAGACACAAGAGCTGGTGTTTTTGCAGGCAGTTGCTGTGGGAACTTAGTCAGTGTCCTGCAGGGAAACCTCATGGAATTGTGGCTAGGTATTCCAGTGCCTGGAGTGTTTTAATCTCAGGGGTGTCTGCACTGCCCCTCCAGGGACTGGTCAAGGTTTTTCTCGCCCTCCTGGTCCTCCCTTTCGGTTCTCAGCACAAGCACAGTGCCTGCATGTGCCTGCTCAGTCACTTCAGTCCTGTCCAACTCTGTGCAACCCCGTGGACTGTAGCCCGCCAGGCTCCTCTGTCCCTGGGATTCTCCAGGCAAGAATACTGGAGTGGGGGGCCATGCCCTCCTCCAGGGGATCTTCCCCATCCAGAGATTGAACCCGCGTCTCTTACATCTACTGCACTGACAGATGGGGTCTTAACCACGATCACCACCTGGAAAGCCCAACAAGTGTAGCAACTCCCAGTATTCACCTGTGTGTCTCTCCAACCTAGGGGTCGGCAGCTTGCCCTGGACCTTCCCCTGTTGTGAGCGTCCAGGAAGGATTGTCGTTTTCTTTTCGTTCTCAGTATCTTACTGGTTGTTAGGACTGAGTGGCCCCCTCTAGCCTCCATGCATATGGCCCTGGAATGTGGGAATCTCTTTTTCCACCATCTTCAATATACTACCGGCTTGTGTTCCATGATCAGAAGTCTGAGATCCATGTTCCTCAGCAGAAAATAAACCTTGAAATAAAAGAAATGTGAAGAACAAAAGAAGGAATCATTGGCCAATAGTTTGCCTGCAACAAGGACTCATGAAATGCCCCTTTGTGTCATTTGGAGTGATGGATAGTAGACAGGTCAAAGAGATGACTTTCTTTGAAAATATTTGTACATACCAGATAGGGTTCTTCCCAGAATAGCTTCTGTTACAGCATGGTAGGACTGTGTGCTCTCATTCCCTCTGGGCAGGGACTGAGACAAAGACCGCTTTTGTGGGAGATGCAAAGGTGCCCTGCTCTGAAGGTACAGCCATGTTGGGTGTAACATGTGATGACTTTACAGGACATGAGGCAGCTCATTCCCTGAAGGTGGTTAGGGAACCTTGGACAGCATCCCCATGTGATGGGTACATGTGGGACGTGACCCTGCCTCGTGGTCAGGGAGAAGTCCTCGTTCCTGTTCATGGTGGACAAGAGGGTCTGAGACCTGAGTGCAAAGTTGAGGCTCTGCCCTCAGGGGTGCGGAGGAGATTCTTTGGGACCAGTGCAGGTTGGGGGTACAGAGGAAGCAACTTTGGCTGTGAGCTGTATCTGTTTCAAGTTATCTTTACTACTGTCTGAGATATTCTTTATGCCAGGCCTTGTCTGGGCCCTTATGTCTGTTACTGGGATCCTCTTGAGCTGAACTTGGATCTGCAGACTTTGGAACTGGGCATGGAACTTAAGTCTTCTCCTCGACCACCACTGAGTTCCCTAAAAGACAGTTGAAAGCCTTAGTTCTGAGGGAGGGTTTGAAACTTCACATTGCCTCCATCCCATGGGGTCAAGCTGTTTTAATGGTTCTAGCTGTAGTTGGAACTGAGAAATGTTATGTTACCTTTATGCCTGAGTTCCTTGTCTCATAGGTTTTAACTCAAGTGTTTTCTGAAACTGGTCAAGCGGCTGAATGTCACTGTTCTGCCTTAGATGTATTGCAGATTTCACTACTGGGTCATCTTTGGGGCCGTATGAATGAGCGAACTGACAGCAACTACTGAAGTTTATCTACAGTTTCCTTAGGAGGTATTGCTGCAGTCTGATAACCCCATCCAAAACCATCTTAGAAATTGATCACAAAACGGAACCTCATGGCTTTGAGTAGGTAAACCAACACCGAAAGGTAGTTAAGATTTTTTGTGTCCTTGCCCTTGATCATGGAGGTTAACAGGTCTCAAAGGATGATAGTTAATATCAAAGCCAGACCTGGGATTTTTGGAGTGGAATCTCCTCGGGGAGATAGCAGGTGTGAATCAGAAGGCTAGCCATCCTACTGTGAGCTAGTTTTAGAGAGGAGACATGCTAGATCCTTCTTCCACATATTCCCACATTATCAGTCACACACCCCCTGACTTTGTTTTAGGAAACCATCTGTTCCCTGGTTTCCTTCCAGTCCAGTGAGTCTCAGTCATGGGTCTGCCGGGCTTCAACTCTTAGAGAGTCCCATTTCCCTCCTATAGATGATATCCGCAGTGACTAACTCAGGGAGGGATACGCTGTCTAATCAGCCCCTGCAACCCAGAGAGATTGCTGGAAAGGTGCACTTTGTTTTCCGAGAAGGCCTTTTGGAAAATATATTTGAATGAAAGTGAAGGCTATAGCATTTGCTGTTAGGAAGGGAGAGCCTTCCCAGAAGGTGGGAGCTGGAGTCTTGTGTGGGTCCCCCAGGTTGACACTGAGGAATAAATATGAAAAACCACTGAGAGCTGAGGAGTGATGAGGAAAGAAAGTTGTCTGACTCTTGGAAAAACTGATGTCTTGATTCAGCCTCAGTGGACAAAACACCTAGACTCTTCATTTTGTAAGCCAGTGTATTCCTGACTCAAAGAAATTATAGTTGGGGCTTTCTATCACTTGCAAACAAAATAATCCTAAGTGACAGAGTTCAGTGGACCATCACAAAGATGTTGGTATTAGAATAAACTGGATTATTCCATTGTTTACAATATGAAAGCCAACTTGCAACTTAAGAAACTTGGGATAAGTAGTAGAAATGTATGTTAAAGGCTTTTCAGAGTAAGTTCACAGTGGGGCAGGGGGAGAATGAAAAGGCCCTTAAGTGGAGGCTGGCAAGTCTTGTCCAAGGCCAGTGTTAAAAAGCCTATATCCATAAGGCTATCCTACTTATAACTGAGTTTACAAATAATGGTGCTATGTTTACAAAGACAGAGTGTCTTGAATAATACAAGTCTAGCAAACTTGGGAAGCCTTCCCTGATTCTGAGACTTCTGTCTAGAAATGATGAAACTTGAGGCAAGGAAGAAAAAAATCTTAAATAGAAAGTGAGTTGCCATGTCCTCCTCCAGAGGATCTTCCCGACCAATCCAGGGATCAAACTCACATGTCTCAAGTCTCTCGAATTGGCGGGAGGGTTCTTTACCACTAGCACCACCTGGGGAGCTCCCAAATAGAAACAACAGATGCCAAATAGAGGATGAGTGGAGTGGTGTCATGGTTGCTAACACCAGGGTTTGTGCTAGCTGTGGTCTTATAGAGTTGCCTAGCTATCAGTCAGTCTGGGTCCAGTGAGCCTCCATCTAAAGGAACAGCTCTGATCTGGCCTCCCTGGTCAGGCTGGGTCCCTCTAGCCACTTAAATTTCAGGTGTCCACAGTCTGCCTCTTTTCGAGGCATGATGAGGATATTGATGGCTGTCACATGTTGACAGCTACATCTGGGGTGGTTGTGAGTTAACATGGGTCAACAGGAAAATGAAGTGGCACCTGATGAAAACTGAAGAAAAGAACAGAATAACCCAAAAGGATTGGACCCAAGCACAGTGAGGTGGAAACTTGGCCAATCGCCCCCCTGTCTCCTAATCCTTATCCTTGAAGAACTTTGGGAAAGGAGTGTCCTTATCTCAGGCATCCCATCAATACGGGATAAATGAATATCCACAGTGATGAGATCCTTCAGGAGTTACACCTGCACCCCCTGCCCTAGGTGGTCACTGTTCCAGTGACTGGGTATCTTCAGGTACAATATATTCAGATATAGCTTTGTCCTGTATATGCTGCTTAAGATTTTGGTGAGGTTTGAAGAATTCTACTGTAGGTTTGCGTTCTCTGAGAGGCAAATGCCAAGATGGGATGAGAACTTTTTTTGTGTTGAGAGACAGGTTTGCAGTGGAAATTTAAAGGGAACTGGAATATCTGTAGGTGCCACCATCATAATGCTGGTCTAATGCTGTGTAAGGGATGTTGGATAGGAAGTCAGCTAGACTGTGCTGTGACACTGAGTGCCTTGGTATCATGGATGGCAACTGAGAGATCAGAAATGACCCCTCAGGAGACCCTGGCTCCACGGGATGGACCTTCCCCAGGTCCCTGCTGCACTTGGTCACTGGTTGGAAACAGCCCTTGGGGTGTGGGTCTGATGGTCACCAGAGGCCCCCTTGTGCTCACAGAGCCCCTTCTCCACCAGGTCCACAGAGCAGCCCATCATGGTTCCCACGCCCTCCCTTTCAGAGGGTGTGAGTGGGGTGAAATACAGCTCCCCTTGGGGGCCTGAACTTGCATCACGACTGATAGCCCTCTTCTCCCTTTTCTCCTCAAAACTCTCTGCTGAAGAGAGCTTGGCTCTCACCTCGTCTGAAGATTGGTGTGGTGCGACCCTAAGTATCATCTGTAGTGTGTGAATTCTCACTAGTAGACCCTTTTCAAGCCTGAACAGCTGACTTATCTTCCTACACAAGGAAAGGAAGTCTGATCACTTGAAAAGTGGATCACTCTTGTTCAATACACGTTACTCACTGCTCCCATCATGTAAATGTAACCCAGCCTCTTGATCAGTCAGTTTTGCCAACAATGCCTCATGAAATGCCCCTTCATGTCATTTGGAGTGAGGGGTAGTAGACAGGTCAAGGTTTTACCTCCTGATTACTGGACCCTAAATGTCTTTCTAGTAGGGATATAAGAGCACATAGGTGCTCTTTAATGTAAAGACTGCTTCTTAAAGGACAATCCTAAACTTACAACTTAGGTTACCTAAGCTAGTGCATCTACCAAGCTTTCTGAAGTTTTTTCGACTTTCTACTTAAAGGGTAGTCTCTTCTGAGTGCTGTTTTGTGATAGGGCCATGAACTCCATGATCAGGGGCCCATTCTGTACCTTCTTTTTTCTGAAGTGATAACTGGCAAGGTATATTCTTTAATAGGGTACATGCCTATGGCTGGAACAGAAGCCCAGAAGGCCCCAGAGAGTGGTACTGCTTGAGGCTCTACAGGCAGGAAATACTAACCCACACCAAGATTAGGAGTCCATTCATGAGTGGCTTCATATATGGCTTTTCTCTAATGGAAAGGCCTCCATGTAGTTGAAGCATTAGCTTGCTACCAAGTTACAGGCTGGCAGTCTTTACAAATCCTGCCATGTTGAGAGCTCAAACAGTGCCTGACAATTTTAACTTTCAGAGGGAATGGCAGAATGGCACATTCCAGAGAAAGTCTAGCTTATGTTGTTTGGTGCTAAAGTACCCACATGTCTGCAATCATGACCACTGCATTCATTTGCCCATTGAAGGCTTGCTGATGTCAACAGGCAGAGGCATTTTCTCTGTCTGGTCATAGCATGCGTATTCTGTGATGGGTACTTTGTAGTGGATATGAAAATCTGCGTACTTTGTATGTCCACATGCCCTTCCCTACATCTTGTTTAATCTTCCGGTCCTTCTCCACCCAGACCCCTGGGCCTTTGCCCACTGCCCAGAAATCAGTATATATTCACCATATTTTTACATGAAGCTGGTTTATACAGCAGCAGCTGGAGCTGTGGCTCAACTACTCTCCCTTAAGTAGGAAGACCCAGAGATGCATTGTCAAGGCTGCCACACATGTAGTGTGGATCAAAGACACTTTGGTACTCGAGTTAGTATTCACCTACCAAGTGTAACATAACTCTCTTCACCAAACCACTACTAGTGATGCTAACAGAGGTTTTTCTTTTTTCAGTTAAAAAAGGAACTTACCTTTCAACTTTTGCCAACAGAAAACTGATCTGGCCCTTAGATAATGTACTTAATATCTAGATATTTCTTTGTATACACCCCCTGCCTTCCCCCTCACCCCCTGCAACCTGGCTTATGTGACTAAATAGGTCAAAACAGGTTAGAGCATGTAAACTGGTCTTCTGAGTAGATTGTGGAGTCTAGACTCACTGAGGCTTCTGACTCCCTATGACTTTGCCATTGGATAAATTCCTCAGATTTCTGAGTTCCTTTCTCTTCCCAGTTGGAAGTGTAGGTGAGGGGATTAGATAAACCCCAGGGGTGATCTGTAGCTTATTTAAAAACAAAGTTTGCACTTCTGAATCCCTTTGGCTTACAGGCTTTTTGGTGCTGAAGAGTGGGTGGGAGATGACAATTGTTTCTTAGGCCACTTGGTTAAAGAAGGATAGTGGTTCTTTCTGGGAGCATGTTATAGAGGTGGCAGCAGGGCCTGGTTTTGTGTAGGCAGCCAGCATCCCGACAGGGACCACAATGTCAACTACAAATTGGCACTTGCCAAGAGTGCTTGCCAGTGACTGAATAACGAGGGCATTTGCCCTCTGCCTCTGCGGAGACTGAACCCCTTTCCTGCTGCAGCTGTCGACCTTCAACAACCCCTGAGGGAGTTCAGGGTGAAGAGTGAGGCACTCTGTGCTCCAGGGCATCTGGTGGGATGGGTCTTCAGACAGTTGGATATTTTCAGGAACTGATTTCATGATTCCAATCTTTGCATTGACAGAATGAAAACCACAATCACAGAAAACTGATCAAACTGATCACATGGACCAGAGCCTTGTCTAATTCAATGAAACAATGAGCCATGCCGTGTAGGGCCACCCAAGACAGACTGGTCATGGTAGAGAGTTCTGACAAAAACATGGTCCACTGGAGAAGGAAATGGAAAACCACTTCAGTATTCTTGCCTTGAGAATCCCATGAACAATTCAGTTCAGTTTAGTTCAGTTGCTCAGTCGTGTCCGACTCTTTGAGACCCCATGAATTGCAGCATGCCAGGCCTCCCTGTCCATCACCAACTCCTGGGCCTACCCAAACTCATGTCCATTGAGTTGGTGATGCCATCTAGCCATCTCATCCTCTGTCATCCCCTTCTCCTTCTGCCCTCAATTTTTCCCAGTATCAGGGTCTTTTCAAATGAGTCAGCAGTTTGCATCAGGTGGCCAAAGTATTGTAGTTTCAGCTTCAGTATCAGTCCTTCCAATGAATATTCAGGACTGATTTCCTTTAGGATAGACTGGTTGGATCTCCTTGCAGTCCAAGGGACTCTCAAGAGTCTTCTCCAATACCACACTTCAAAAGCATCAATTCTTCGGTGCTCAGCTTTCTTTATAGTCCAATTCTCACATCGATACATGACCATTGGAAAACCATAGCTTTGACTAGATGGACCTTTGTTGGCAAAGTAATATCTCTGCTTTTTAATATGCTGTCTAGGTTAGTTATAACTTTTCTTCCAAAGGGTAAGCATCTTTTAAATTTATGACTGCAGTCATCATCTGCAGTGATTTTGGAACCCCCCAAAATAAAGTCTGCCACTGTTTCCCCATCTATTTCCCATGAAGTGATGGGACCAGATGCCATGATCTTAGTTTCTGAATGTTGAGTTTTATGCCAACTTTTCTACTCTTCTCTTCCACTTTCATTAAGAGGCTCTTTAGTTCTTCACTTTCTGCCATAAGGGTGGTGTCATCTGCATATCTGAGGTTATTGATATTTCTCCTGGCAATCTTGATTCCAGCTTGTGCCTCATCCAGCCCAGCATTTCTCATGATGTACTCTGCATATAACTTAAATAAGCAGGGCGACAATATACAGCCTTGACGTACTCCTTTTCCTATTTGGAACCAGTCTGCCATTCCATGTCCAGTTCTAACTGTTGCTTCCTCACCTGCATACAGTATGAAATGGCAAAAAGATAGGACACAGAAAGATGAACTCCCCAGGTAAGTAGGTGCCCAATATGCTACTGGAGAACAGTGGAGAAAATAATTGCAGAAAGAATGACGAGACAGAGCCAAAGCAAAAACAACACCCAGTTGTGGATGTGACTGGTGATGGAAGTAAAGTCTGATGTGGTGAAGAACAATTTGCATAGGAACCTGGAATGTTAGGTCCATGAATCAAGGTAAATGGAAATTGTCAAACAGGAGATGGCAAGGGTGAACATCGACATTCTAGGAATCAGCAAACTGAGATGGACTGGAATGGGTGAATTTAACTCAGATGACCATTATATCTACTACTGTGGGCAAGAATCCCTTAGAAGAAATGGACTAGCCATCATAGTCAACAAAAGAGTCCAAAGTGCTATACTTGGTTGCAATCTCAAAAACGACAGAATGATCTCTGTTCATTTCTAAGGCAAACCATTCAATATCACAGTAACCAAGTCTGTGTCCCAACCAGTAATGCTGAAGAAGCTGAAATTGAATGGTTTTATGAAGACCGACAAGATCGTCTAGAACACCCAAAAAAGATATCCTTTTCATTATAGAGGACTGGAATGCTAAAGTAGGAAGTCAAGAAGAGATGCCAGAATAACTGGCAAGTTTGGCCTTGGAGTACAATATGAAGCAGGGCAAAGGCTAAAAGAATTTTGTCAAGAGAACAAACACCATTTCCCAACAACCAAAGAGATGACTCTACACATGGACATCCCCAGATGGTCAATACCAACTTCAGATTGATTATATTCTTTGCCACCAAAGATGGAAAAGCTTTCTACAATCAGTATAAGTAAGACCTGGAGCTGACTGTGACTCAGATCATGTGCTTCTTGTTGCAAAATTCAGGCTTAATTTGAAGAAAGTAGGGAAAATCACTAGACCATTCAGGTATGACCTAAATGAAATTCCTCTTGATTATACAATGGAGGTGACAAAAAGATTCAAGGAATTGGAGCTGGTAGAGTGCCTGAAGAACTATGGATAGAAATTCATAATACTGTATAGGAGGCAGTTACCAAAACCATCCCAAAGAAAAAGAAATGCAAGAAAGCAAAGTGGTTGTCTGAGGAAACTTTACAAACAGCTAAGGAAAGAAGAGAAGCAAAAGGCAAGGGAGAAAAGCAACAATATACCTGACTGAATGCAGAGTTCCTGAGAATAGCAAGGAGGGATAAGAAGGCCTTCTTAAATGAAGAATGCAAAAAAAAAAAAAAAAGGAAAACAGTAGGGGAAAGACTAGAGATCTCTTAAGAAAACTGGAGATAACAAGGGAACACTTCATGCAAGAATGGGCTTGATAAAGGACAGAAAGAGTAAGGACCTAACAGAAGCAGAAAAGATTAAGAACAGATGAAGTGCCCACATAGGGACCACAGCAGAACATAGCAGCATCCGCAAGAGGGATGGCCCACGGAGTAGGAGGTGTAATCAGCAGAATTTGGCGGTGGGTGTAGCCACTGTGGAAAATTCATTGATTGAACTCCTGGGTTTCCTAGCAGGGAATACTGGGGAGTGATGGTTGGTTTTCTCCATCAAGAGAAGATCTGGAGAGGAGATCTGATCTCTGTGCAAAGACAACTACTTTCAAAAGCAGAAGCGCTTGACGGAGACTCCTACAGGGAGAATGATCCACTCTACAGTGAATGAGCTGTAAATTGAACTGCTCTTGGTTACTTAGCTGATACTAGAGTTTCACCCTCAGGGAAGCCACTCCGACTCCTCAAGAACACTAGGTCCTCGTCGTTTCTGGAAGTGTTCTCTGAGAAAGCTATTTTACTACCATAGCAGTGTAGTGTCTGGTATGATGTGGAAGCTTTGAGTGGCCTTGTATTTTTCTCTGAAAGACTGTACCTGATCTCTATTATATCTGGGTGAATATTTGAAGGAATTTGAGTGGGATGTTGAAAATGTAGGTGCACTTTCCAATTCTTTAATAACTGCTCATGCATTCCTGTTACCAGGGCATTTAAGAATTCCTGAAAGCAAGCCAGTACCCTGCATCATTCGCTAATCTTTTCTGTCCTTCAATTTGAAATGACGCTATTCTGCTACAAGGAAATTGAGTACTTTTAAAGTGCTTAATAGGTACTTTAAAATGACCTATGCCAGGCCTTTGACATTTTACTTTAAATATTTTATTTGTAACATTTTTTAATATTAGGACTATTAGACATGAATGTATCACATTTCTCTCAATTCACTTGCTTTGGTCTATTTAGCTGCCTACCTTCTTGTATTTTTTTCACTTATCCTGTGTAAGATTGAAACCATGTAGTTTTCCCCTATTTTTTTTTTCTGTAGACAACCCAATTCTCTCATCTAGAAGAAACCCTCTTTCTTTCCTTATAGATATTCTATGCATACACTTCAATTTCCACAAAGTAGAACCAAACTACAAAGAGTATTTTGTGTGTAAGTCTGAGGAGTTTCACTTTGCTAAAATGAGTAAGTAGGCAGGGCTGCATTCTTTTGGGAAGCTTTAGTGGGAGATTAATCCATTTTCTTGATTTGTCCAGCTACAATGGCTTTGAGTTCCTTGGCGCCTGGCCCCATCTGTTTTTAACACAAGTGATGGCTGGTCTAGATTCTTAATTCCACTACTCTGGTTCATCTGCCTCCCTCTCCTAGTTTTAGGACTCTGACTGTAACTTCTAGCTGGGATAATGTAGGATAAACTTCCTGTTCTGTGCTCTGCTGATGAACAACCTTAATTCCATCTGCAGTCTTAATTCTCTCTTTCCATGTCTCCTGATCTGTTCATGGCCTTGGGGAGTTAGGATGTAGACCTCTTGGGGGGCCATTCTTCTACCATAGAAGGGAGTGGGAAGCAGTCTCTACCTGGAAAGAACAGGTGCTCATGAAGGAGTCACTGAGGTCCACTAACGATGCAGACACTTCCTGTGGGATACATGCCGGGCACTCCCGTTGCAGTTGATATCAGGTCCAAAGCTGGTTTCCTATGGATACTGAAAGGACAGATCGGTGTACAGAGAGTCTATGGCTACTCTTGGAAGAAGGACATGATCCTTCTTTGATCTTCCTTTCCTTTGACCTATGAGCTTTTCCTGAGATTTCCATATATTTCCTACCTCTTCAAATGTCTGGTTGTAATTTGACTTGCTATTAGATCTATTACTTTCCATTCTTGTATCTGCATACAGAACATTTGGACTTAAGGACGGGTGCTGAAATTCTTCCTCTGTAGCCTGACCATCTTCTTAGCTTTGTATAACTAAGCATTCATGTTGTTTTGGTTTCTGTGTGATTTTTCTGCTTACATCAGTTTGATCTCTTTGGTCTTCAGGGTTCCAATTGCCCTTGTCTCCTAAATGAACATGAGTTCAGTTCAGTCACTCAGTCATGTCTGACTCTTTGTGACCTCATGAACCGCAGCACGCCAGGCCTCTCTGTCCATCACCAACTCCCGGAGTTCACCCAAACTCATGTGTGTCGAGTTGGTGATGCCATCCAGCCATCTCATCCTCTGTCGTCCCCTTCTTCTCCTCCCCCAGTCCCTCCCAGCATCAGAGTCTTTTCCAGTGAGTCAACTCTTCACATGAGGTGGCCAAAGTATTGGAGTTTCAGCTTCAATATCAGTCCTTCCAATGGACACCCAGGACTGATCTCCTTTAGGATGGACTGGTTGGATCTCCTTGCAGCCCAAGGGACTCTCAAGGGTCTTCTCCAACACCACAGTTCAAAAGCATCAATTCTTCAGCGCTCAGCTTTCTTCACAGTCCAACTCTCACATCCATACATGATCACTGGAAAAGCCATAGCCTTGACTAGATGGCACTTTGTTGGCAAAGTAATGTCTCTGCTTTTTAATATGCTACCTAGGATGGTTATAACTTTCCTTCCAAGGAATAAGCGTCTTTTAATTTCATGGCTGCAGTCACCATCTGCAGTGATTTTGGAGCCCCCCAAAATAAAGTCTGACACTGTTTCTACTGTTTCCCCATCTATTTCCCATGAAGTGATGGGACCAGATGCCATGATCTTCGTTTTCTGAATGTTGAGTTTAAGCCAACTTTTTCACTCTCCTCTTTCACTTTCATCAAGAGGCTTTTTGGTTCCTCTTCACTTTCTGCCATAAGGGTGGTGTCCTCTGCATATCCATGTAATCAGTCTCATATGTTCATAAATGAAGGCAGGTCAACCACTACACACACGAGTGGAATGACCACTGGGGATCACTTGGGTCACCTCTTCTGGGACACTTCTGAGGAATGATCTAGGCAGACTCTGAAAGGGAAGGCCACCTACTTCTCCTCACTGCCTGAGGGTTCTTGCTGGGCACTTACTCCAGGACTCTTGGCCTGCCCTGCACAGCATTGACCTGTGGCAGAACAGACACACAGGAAACACTGGCACGTGGGTGTGTCTGTAGGTTTCCTCTGGGCGGGTCTGCTCACTCTGCGAGGGTCTGCTCAGTCTACTTGGCTCACTCTTGGAACCACTATTCTATTTGGAACCACTTGTGCCCCATATCGAGTGCTTTTCTCATCTCTTGACTTGAAGAATCAACTGTATGAGGAAATTGACAATAAGATGATTAGTGTGAGAAGCCACTATTCCCACAGCTGCCACGATGAGTTTCTAGACTGCAATAGATATTCATCTCCCTCTTTAACTACACATTTTATATGTCTCTTGATCCTCTGCCAGTCCCTCTGCTTATTCATATGAGGACACATACATTACATATCCATGGAGCATCCAAGCACTTGGCTACTTTGTCTAATCACATGATGGTTCCTGTATAAGTGTACTTGTCACCAGTCTCACTAACAGAGCCACTTAAACCCAACAAGTCTATACAAAGTCCCCCTTTGTGTAGCAGAAGCTGGTTTCTTCATGACGTTCAGGGTCGGTGATCTCTATCTTATTTACTGCTCCTTTGGTCTACTTGCCTCCTGGCATGAGGCCTGTAGCCTGACCAGTTGTGGCTTTAGGTCTCTGGATCCTATTCTGTACCTCCTGGTGGAAGTCTTCCTCTTTGGGGGGTCATAACCACTAATCCTGCAGGCCTGAAGCTGTGGGGACAGAAAGCACCTCCTCTCCTAGCCGATCACATGGTAAAATGGTGAGAAAACCTGTTCTACTTCTATCTTTTGTTCCAGAGAGCTACAGTACTATATTCATAACCAAAATACCAAATAATAGAATATAATTTGGTTACGGTAATGCAGACATTGAAATGTTGATTTGAAACCAGCTGAATCATATCCCCAGTGGACATGAGGCTAAACCGCTAAGATCCTGGATAACAGTCAGGCGAAGACAGGAAATACAATGCTGAGTCTAGGTGACCCTGTTCAACTTGAGGCTGAGTATCTCTGAAAGGTCCCTCCCCGCTAGTCTGGGGCTCTTCTTAGCTGCACTGTCTGCTCAGGAAGCCACTCCTCTTAAGGCCTTATAACTTCAGGAAGTGGTTCTCCAGGTCATCACAGGGATGGTATCTGTGGTATGCAGACTCAGGGTATGTAGATTCAACAGGGTCAGGTTCAGATGTTTATGAACCGTGACCTCATCCATTCTGTGGAGATGTACAGTTAATAGACTGACTCAGCAACTATGGGATGTCTTCATTACTTTCTTCTTCCAGGAACTAGGGAAAGTGGTTCATTCTGTGGTTTCCACTGAATACAAGTGTAACTGTAGTATTAATGGAGACCATCTGTAGTCTAAATATTGGCATCTCAGAGTCATTTTGGTTGCTCTGAAGATTGTTCTGTAGTATTTTCCAAAGGAAGGGCTTGTTGGAGCAGGATTCTGGGTGCATGTTATAGCTTTTGAACTTATTCTTGAAAGTCATTTTCATTTTTCTTGTAATAGTGAAGTCATTTTCTTGATAGAATTTAAGATTTCAACACTGTCTCCTATCTTAGTGTTGCTGTAGAATTAAGAATGATTTGGTTTTGTTGCTGAAGTTCTCAGGATTTTGTTCTACTTTGAGGTCCAATGTGCCCACGTGTTGCCCATTATGAGTAGATTTTTCTCTGGAAAGCTTGTTCTGAGGAATGCCCATGTGGTGGAAACCATGCCTTGCAGGGGATTGACAGAAGAAAAGGGGGGTATAATAGATATAATATAAAAGATAATGTGTTTTTTCTTCTATCATTTTGTCTTTTGCTATACCTTGCAATTTTTCTGTGTGTGATAGCAAGATGTGATGTATCAGGTAAAAATACTCTGAGTAGAACTTTCATTAGTCGGGTAACAAATGGGAGAAGTATTCCCTTATCATAGGATGAGGTCTAAGGGTTTCAGTTTCTGTGCTTTGGAACTATGACCTTCACAAGAGTTAATCAGTAGTTTTTCTCCCTCTGAGGGTGAGCCAAGCTGCTTGAGTGAGTTGGAGTTGGGTGTTTCCCTCTGGGTCACATAAGTTCTCATGTGAAGGTGAGAATCTGGTGTACTAGTTCCCTGAGGGCAGGTCTTATTAACAGAATGAACTGACCTTTCTAAATGGCTTTTTCTTCTTTCCCTGCAGATTATACTTAGATTTCATGGTGGGAACCCACCTGAGGTTCTGTGGAGAAGAGTGAAAGTGAAAATCGCTCAGTCACTCTGACTTTTTGCAACCCCATGGACTCGTCCATGGAAACCTCGTGATATTCTGAATGTCTCCTATGGCTGGGTCCCACTGGAGTTTTTAAGTCTCAAATGTGTCTGCCCTGAACTTTCAGAAATTGATCAAGTATAGTTCAGATTTTCCTCCCCCTGCTGGTTCTCCCTGCGTTTTTCCCTGAGTCCCTGCTCATGTGAGCAGGAGCTCCCTCTGTTTACCTGTCTCTGCAATCTAGGGGGCCGTAGTTTGCACTAGACCTCCCTCTCTTGTGAGTATCCAGGAAGGATTGTCTATTTTTTTTCCCTCTTCTATCTCAGTGATTTACTGGCTGTTAGGACCGAGTGGCCACCGCTGACATCCACGCATGTGGCCCTGGAATGTGGCGATCTCGTCCGCCACCATTATGAATACTACCTGCTTGAGTGTCAAGATCTAAAGTCTGAGATCTGTGGTCTTGAGCTGAAATTAAACCTTGGCAGAGAAGGTATGCGAGGAATGAAAGAGGCAAGGGTTAGTTGTGTTTTTAAATACTCGATTTAACATGTCAGAAGCTATTCTGGGAAGCTCACTGTCGGTTATGACATGATGGAATTAAATGCCTTTTTTTCCTCTTTGGTCTGGAGCTGAGAAGAATATCAGATTTCCTGGGAGACATCAAGGCCCTCTGAAGGCACAGCCACATTGGGTGTAATATGTGATGACCTCACAGGACATGAGGCAACTCATTCCCTGAAGGAGGTCGGGGAACCTTGGGCAGCACCTCCAGGTGATGGGTGCTCATGGGACATGACCCTGCCTCTTGGTTAGGGAGAAGTCCTCCCTCCTGTTCCTGGTGGGCAAGAGGGTCGGAGGCCTGTGTGCAAGTCTAGGCCCTGCCCTCAGGGTTCACAGGAGATTCCTTAGGACCCAGTGGAGGGTGGCAGAACAGAGAAAGTGACCTTGGCTGTATCTGGCTCGCAGTTCCCTTTACATGTGCCCAAACTATTAATATTTGCCAGCTCTCATCCGGCTCTTGTGTCATCACAGGGGCCCTCTTGGTATGGACATGGATCTGTAGATATTGGAACCGGGCGTGAAGTGTAAGAAGTTTAGAGCTGTGTTGCCAACTGCTGAGTCCCCCCAAAGAGGCTTGGAAACCTGCTTACCTCTGACGGAAGGTTTGAATCTTCAAGTTTTCCTCCAGCCCAAGGGATCAGGAGTTATCAACTGGTTTAACGGTTTCTGATCCAGCTGTAGTTGAAATTGAGACATTTTCCCTCTTAGTTCTATGCCTCAGTTCCTGGTGTGATAGGTTTAAACTCGGTAAGTCTTCTGTAAACCTGGTCAAGTGGCTGGATGTGTAGTTGGGAAAGTTATTGGAAATACAATGCAAGCACTATTCTGAGATGTTTTGTAGATTTTGTTATTGGGTCATCTTTGGGGCCATGAGAATGAGAGAACTCACAGTAACTATTGTAGTTTATCAACACCTTAGGAGGTGTTGCTGAACTGTGTTGCCTCTATCCAATGTTAACTTAGAAATAGATCACAAAACTGAACTTCATGTCTTTGAGTAGGTAAACCAATACCAAATGGTAGTTAAGACTTTGTCTCCTTCCATTGATCATGGAGGCTAACTAACAGATCTCAAAGGATGATAGATGCATGCATCCTAAGTCACTTCAGTTGTGCCCGACTCTTTGCGACCCCAGGGACTGTAGCTTGCCAGGCTTCTCTGTCCGTGGGATTCTCTAGGCAAGAATACTGGAGTGGGTTGCCATGCCCTCCTCTGGGGACTTTTCCTGGCCCAGGGATCAAACTTGTGCCTCCCGCATCTCCTGCATTGGCAGGTGGGTTCTTTACCACTAGGGCCACCTGGGAAGCCCTTAGGATGAGAGTTAATATTAAAGTTAGACCTGGTCTTTTCAGAGTGGGATCACCTCAGGGAGATAGGAGGTATGAACTCAGAGGCCAGCCATCCTACTGAGCTTGTGTTTTAGAGACGAGACTTGTCAGATCCTTCCTCCATGTTCATTCCCACATTTTTAGTCACATATATCCCGACTTTGTTTTAGGAAATCATCTAAGTTGTGAGTTGGTTTCAATCTAGTCTGTTAGTCTTGGTCATGGGTATGACTAGCTCGTTAGAGTGTCTACTTTCCCTCCCATAGATGATGTCCACAAGGACTCATCCAGGGTGGGGGACATGCTGTCTAATCAGCCCCTATAATCAGCCCCTATAATCCAAGAAGAGATTGCTGGAAAGGTACACTTTGTTTTTTTGAGAAGGCCTTTTGGAAAATATATTTGAATGATAATGAAGGCTAGATCATTTGCTGTTAGAAAGGGAGAGCTTCCTGGAAGGTGGGAGCCTGGGGTCTTATGTGGGTCTCCATGTGGATCCTGAGGAGTGAATGTGAAAAACCACTGAGAGTTGAAGAGAGATGAGGAAAGAAAGCTGTCTGGTTCTTGGAAAAACTGATGTCTTGATTCAGCCTCAGTGGATCAAACACCTTGAATCTTCATTTTGTAAACCAGTGTGTTTCTGTCTCAAGGAAATTACGTTTGGGCTTTTCTGTCACTTGCAAGCAAAACAATCCTAAGTGATAGAGCTTGGTGGACCATCACAAAGATGTAGGTATTAGAGTAAACTGGATTTCTCCATTGTTTGCAGTATTAAAACCAATCTACAACTTAAATTTGGGGATTTAAGTGGTAGAAATGTGTTTTAAAGGCTTTTCAGACTAAGTCACAATGGGTCAGGGAGAAAGGAAAAAAGACCCCAAAAGAGGCTGGAAAATCTATTCTAAGGCCATATAAAAAGTTCTATATCCATATGGCTATCCTGCTTACAGCTGAGTTTACCAACATAGGTGCCATTTTTGAGACAAGGTAGTTAGTAGTGCTTTGGAAACAATCTGTCATGAATATTCCAAGTCAAGGAAATTTAGGAATCCACTACCACTTCTGGGACTTCTGTCTGGAAATGATAAAACTTACAGCAAGGAAGGAGGAAGCTTTAAAAAAAGTATGCCAAAGAGAGGATTAGTTGAGAAATCTCATGGATATTAACGTCAACCCTTGGCTAGCATTGATCTATAGAGTTGCCTAGGTAACAGTCAGCCTGGATCCAGTGAGCCTCCTATCTACAGAAACAGATCTGAGTCCTGGCTTCCCTGGTCTGACGGCCGAGTCCTATAGCGACTTAAATTTCAGATGCTCAGAGATCTGCTTCTTTTTGAGGCAGGATGGAGATATTGATGGCTGCCACAAGTTGAAAACTCACAACCATCCCTGATGTAGCTCGTCTGGGTCAACAGAAAAATGAAATTGCGTATGGTGGAACATGAGAAGGCAAGAACAGAAGAATCGAAAAGAAATGGACTCACAAAAATATGATGAAACTTGGCAAATTGTTCCCCTATCTCCTAATCCTTATTCTTGACAAACTTTGGGAAAGAAGTATACTTATCTCAGGCTTATCCTCTTATTACGGAATGAATGAATATCCACAGTGATGAGGTCATTCAGGAGTATCCCTGCTACATCCCTCCCCTGGTGGTCATTGTCTCTCTGAATGGAGCAGCTTTGGGGGCATCTGCAGGCATAAGTTATACAGATATAAAGGTGTCTTATATACATTTGTTAGTATTTTAAGTGGGATCTAAATGTTTATACTGTTTTGCAATCTGTGCTATGTAGATGCAAAGAGGGGATTGATATTTGGAAACCTTTTCGTTTTTTTTATGGTGAGAAACAAGTCTGCAGTGGAAATTTAGAGAGAAATGGAGTATCTGTAGGAGCCATCAATTACAATGCAGGTCTAACCCTGTGAAGGAAAAAGGGAATAAATGTTGGATAGGATGTGAGCTAGACTGTGCTGCAATACTGAGTGCCTTGGTATCATCGATGGCAACTGAGAAACCAGAAATGACCCCTCAGGAGACCCAGGTCTCCCAGGGAGGGACCTTCCTCAGGTCCTGCTGCACTCAGTCACTGGTTGGAAACAGCCTGTGGGGTGTGGGTCTGATGGTCACCAGAGCCCCGCCTTGTGCTCACAGATCCCCTTCTTTACCAGGTCTGTAGAGCAGCCCATCATGATTCCCAGGCCTCCCTTTCAGAGGGTGTGAGTGGGGTGAAATACAGCTCTCCTTGGAGGGCTTGATCTTGGGTCACAACTGCTACCTGTCTTCTCCCTTCTCCCCTCAAAGTTCTCTTCACTCTTGGCTCTCACCCCATCTGAAGCTTGGTGTGGTGTGACCCTGACTATGATCAGTGTGGTCTGAACCCTCACTAGTAGACTCTTATCAAGCCCGAGCTGCTGACCGTACCTGAGTTACAGTGAGGCAAGGGAAGGAAGTCTGAGGAGGTGGTCAAGAGGGTCACCTGGGCTTAACACATGTTATTCCCTGCTCCCATCATGTAAAAGTAGCCCAGCTTCTTGACGATCAGTCAGTTATACCTGTAACAATTCTGACTCATGAGATGAAATGGCCTGCCTCTTGGAGAGAGGGAGAGTAGTACAGCTCAAGCTCCTAACTCTCAGTTCTGGGAGCCAAAAGGTCTTCCTACTAAGTTCATCCTGTATGGGATTGTCTGTGCTTCCTGGATGTGGGTGACTCTCCTTTCGCTGGTTAGGGAATTTTCAGCTATTATGTCTTCAAATATTTTCTCAGGCTCTCTCTTTCTTTCTTCTCCTTCTGGGACCTGTTTCATGCAAACAGTCCCCTTGATATTGTTCCTGAGGTCTCAAACTGTCTTCGTTTCTTTTCGTTCTTTTTTTCTGTTCTGTGGTAGTGATTTCCATGACTCGACTTGTTCTTTTTTTTATTTAGTCTACTATTGTTTCCTTCTAGTGTGTATTTCATTTCAGTTATTGTATTCTTAAGTTGGTTATTCTTTATATTTTCTGACTCTTTGCTTAAAACGTCTAGCTGCTCACTCTGTGCACTCGTTCTCCCGAGTTCTTTGTCTTCATTAATCTGAACTCTTTGGGAGTAGATGCCTATCTTCACGTCACTTAGTTCTTCTAGGATCTTATCTTGTTTCTTTGTCTGGAACATATCCCTCTGCTGCTTGGTGTCTCTTTGGCTTAGGGTTCTGGGATCCGCAGCATCCCTGATGGGTCTTGCCGCTCGCTGCAGGGACTCTCTGAGGCTGCAGCACTGTCGGAGCGCTAAGGGCACGTCCATGCCTGGCAGGGGCCAGGGGAAACAGTACTCATTGCAGAGCCAGTGCTTGGTACAGTCTCGGTTGCGGGGGCCCACAGCATGTGCCCATGTAGGGGCAGGGTGCCAGCTGCAGGCCTTTAAAATAACTCTGTCTTATAACCAACCCATAGTCATGGGGCAGCAAGGATTGGGACCAGCTCTGGGCTCACTGGCAGCTACAGGGGCCCTGGCTGTCAGTCTTCCCCAGGTCACCCTACTGCGGTGGAGGCAGGTGACATGTGTTGGGCTGGGGATGTGCAGGTGACGGCTGGAGGGGCTTGCTACAGGTGGGCGCAGTGGTGCCAGCCAGGTACAGAAGGCCCACGGGCAGCTTCACGGGGCTTTGGCTCCCATGCACTCATCCGTGGCTCACATATCCTGAATCAGGGCACACATGCAGCTGTGGAGGCTTATTAGAGGCGTCAGGGTGGTGGCATTCAGGAGTACAGCTGGAGGGCTTGCCCTGAGTGTGTGCATGGCAGTGGGGGCCATCCTGGGGGCATTCAGGTTGGCTTCTTTCATTTGCACACAGCCCATCTGATGCAAATAGCTGGCTCACTGGAAACGACCCTGATGCTGGGAAAGATTGAAGGCAGGAGGAACAGGGGATGACAGAGGATGAGATGGTTGGATGGCATCACCGACTCAATGAACATGAGTTTGTGCAAACTCCAGAAATAGTGAAGGACAGGGAATTCTGCCGTGTTATAGTCCACAGGGTGGCAAAGAGTGGGACATGACTGAGGGACTTAACAAGCCTGAACCAACTGCTGGTCTCTGGTGAGGGCAGGGAGGAACTCAGGCAGCTAGCGTTTTACACTTGTGTGGCTGCAGAGACCTTGGGTGTCTGCTGGTGTGGGTCCCAGCTTCCCCTAGGGCAGCAAGGAGGGGCTTGGGTAGCTGTATCAGCCAACAAAACTTCTTGTGGGGTAGAATCTGCGGGCTCTGTAAAGGCTGCTGGCTGTCAGCTTCTTCAGTGGTGAAGTCAGCTGGGCTTGTCTGCAGAGCAGGTCCCTGTTAACACCATTGTTCCTGCTGCATGGCTGTTGTTGACAGCACCTGCTGCCTTTGTTCCTAGCCGTCTCTACATCTCAGGTCTGCCAGTCTCTGGGTGGGGTGGGATGAAGCAGGACATTTATGCAGTGCCCCAAAGGCTGCAGAAGCTGATGGCTCACCCTGCTTTCCTTTCCTAGCAAGGGAAACTCTAGCTGAGGACTCAGCACTTAGTGCTGGGCAACACCAGCTTGGGGGATGGATTGATGGAAGCATCCTTCTTTTTGTGTAGTTGCCATCAAAGTTTCTGTTCTACTGTATTACTAAAGCTCCTAAGTGGGCCCCCAAGCTCTTCCAGAGCTGTCTGTTCATGGATAGCTGCCTAATGGTTGACCTCTGTTGGAGTGGAGTTTCCTATATTGACATTTTTGGTGATGTCACTCAAGATTTAGGATGGTTTAAAGTGATGTACAGCTGACCCTTTGAAGAACACAGGTTTGAACTGTGCAAGCGCACACACGCAGATTTCTTTCACTAAATACATCCTGCGGTACTGAATGCAGGCACACAGTACCACACGAGCACCAGTGGGTTGCATCCGCAGATGCAGAACTGCCGTGAAGAGGGCCGGCTGTAAAGTTATATGTGCGTTTTTGACTGGGTGGAGCATGGCTGCTCCTAACCCCCATGTTGCTTGAGGGTCAGCTGTATGTGTGCCAAACTGACAAGGGGTAGACTATGCCAGTCTTCCGGTGTGTCAACTTGGCCAGGCTACAGTCCCCAGTTGTTCAGTTAAACATCAGATATTTCTGTGAAGCTTTTTATGGAGTAGGGCTTCCTAGGTAGCACTAGTGGTAAAGAATCTGCCTGCCAATGCAGGAGACGTAGAAGAGAAGGGTTCAATCCCTGGGTCTAAAGAATCCACTGGAGAAGGGAATGGCCACCCACTCCAGTATTCTAACTTGGGAACCCCCATGGACAAAGGAGCCTGGCAGGGTACTGTCTATGGGGTCGCAAAGAGTCGGACATCACTGAGCAGGAGCAAAAACAAGCAAGGGATTTATAGCGTAATTAAAGTTCCACAGTCAGTTGTCTGTAGGTCAGGTACATTGTTTTAGGTAATCTTATGGGCCTGATTCAACCAGTTTAAATGATCTGAGAGCTGAGACATTTCTCCAGATGTCTGTGGACAGAGTTTGAACAGATTTTGGATCTGCCTTACTACCACTGTATAACTCATTTCCTTGCAATCAATACCTTAATATATATCTCCTACTGGCTGTTTTTCTGGTTGAACCATAATGAACACATCCTCTTGTTTAAGTACATAACTTCCAAGATTAAAAAAGTTTCTTCCATAAGAGTAATTCCAACCACACAGAGGGGAAAGTGAAAAGGATTTCTATAACTTTACAGGTCTGAGCCTTTGGCACTTGCTGTGCACCCACTCCAGTACTCTTGCCTAGAAAATCCCATGGATGGAAGAGCCTGGCAGGCTGCAGTCCATGGGGTCGCTAAGAGTCGGACACGACTGAGCGACTTCACTCACTCACTCACTTGTGCTTCCCAGGCGGCGCTAGTGGTAAAGAACCTGCTTGCCAGTGCAGGAGATATAGAGATGAGGGTTTGATCCCTGGGTCAGGAAGATCCCTTGGAGGAGAGCATGGCAACCCACTCCAGTATTTTTGCCTGGAGAATCCCACAGACAGAGGAAACTGGTGGGCTACAGTCCATGGGTCACAAAGAGTAGGACTCGACTGAAGCGGCTTTGCACGCACCCACATCCCATCATTAATCCTCTTCTGCCATCTTGTGGTGATACCTGAATGTTTCCAGTGATGACTGCTCAAGGAATACTCCTGAGAATCCTTAAGCAGTTCTGCGGAGTTACCATCTCATAGGGAGTGATGCCAGGATTACAATCAGGTGACATACATGTCTCTATTTTGCCAGTAATGGGAGTTGAGTACCTAAACACACAACGTGTTACCTCCTATCTGAAAACAACCTACTTTAGAATGTGAACATCTGTGGCAACAGTCAGAATGAATATTTTTATATCAAAAGTTTAGAATTAGAAAAGCAACACCTTCTTTGTAGAAAAGCTTAATGAATTTCTCTCTTGAGGTTCAAAGTCCCTCCTTTCTATCTACCTCTCCATCTCACTCAATAGGTTTTCAGTTGTCAAAAGGTCACCTAAGCTCATGGTTCAGACGGCTGAACAAATGCAAAATGAACATAAAAGATTTGAGAAACATAAGAATTAACTTGCCTTTAATTGCAATGTACTTTTAAAAATGTAATTTCCTTTTATACTCAATATATCACGATCATTCTTCAATGAAGATGTGGCTTATTCCTTCACGTATTGTGTAGTTATGTGTAGTAGGTATGAACTACATACTACCCAGTACTGTGTCGTATGAATGAACCATCATTTCATCTTCTCCTTGATAGATGACTGGCTCAGAAGGTCTTGATGTCATTCTTAAACCTGAGCCATGATGATTGTTGCCCAGACTTTGTGAATTTTGCTGCAGAAAGTTGTCGGTCAGAAGGTGATAACATTAAGATGGTAAAAGGGAAATCTAATGGGAAGAGGGTAGAGGATGACAAATCACCACCAGACTCCTTAGAGCAAACTTGATTCTCAGGAGCTGCTATATGTGTTGATTTCATGGCAGATAATTGAACTGGGAGGATGAGATTTTCTCAGTGGTGCCTCTGTGACTGGTGTTTGGAACTACATTTCAACACTGTTGGTGATCTTGGTTGTGGTTATTTAGTCACTAAGTTGTGTCCGACTCTTTTGATCCCACCACGGTCCATGGGATTCTCCAAGCAAGAATACTGGAGTGGGTTGCCATTTTCTTCTTCAGGGGATCTTCCCGACCCAGGAATCAAACCTCGGTCTCCTGCATTGCAGGCAGATGATTTACCAACTGAGCTATAACAGCCCTCATTTCAGTGTACTAGTTCACTACCCTAAACTAAGGAGATTTTCAACTCAAATCTTTACAATAGGAGGGCCATGTAAATAAATGCCAAAAGATGAATATGCTATAAAAGCAAAATAAGAAATGGCTAAACTTTTCAGATGTATACCATTTACCATGTACATAAACACAACTAATCTTCATGCTGACCCAATAAATTAGGTGCTATCATCTCATTCTGAAAAAGGCAAGCATCGCTGCTTCTAGGAAAATTCTCAATGTTGACTTTGCCCTTCTTGGTACTTATATACTCCTTTGAGGCACAAATGGGCTATGACATTGGTCAAATTGTTTGCCGATGGTTAATAAGGTCATGAGAGAGGGAGAAAGTGGGAACCTTTAATTCTACTGAAAGGTAGGTTGCCAGATAAGATCCTTCTCTAGGGGAACTTCCCAACCCAAGGATCAAACCTCTTGCACTGCTGGCAGGTTCTTTACTGACCGAGCCCCCAGAGAAGCCCCGCATAATACAGGATGCCCTGATAAAGCTGTATTTCGTGTTAACAATGCATAGCTTTGTAAGTGTATATACTAAATTGATACATGTATAAATATGGGTATATTTACACAGAGTTTCCTCTCTTTCTGTGGGTCCATGCTGAACAGCAATCATTGGATAAGGGCTAACACAAGGGGATGCAAACTCGCAGACATGTCCAGGTCCAGAGTCCCGTGACAGGCCTCAGCAGGGATGAGTGTGGACACCAGTAAAACAGTGCATACTGAGATTGGGAGAGACAGAGATGCTAAAAAGTGCTCAACTGAATCTGGGTGGGATGCCCATAGCATCTTGTAGGTAGAGTCCAAGAACCATCCTGAAGATGTGACGGGTAAGAATAAACTTAAAGCGAGACGCAAATAGATGTGAGAGGTGTACAAGGTGGTCACACTTTGGGGGGAAACCTGTAACAGGGTCAGTAGACTAGCTCTAACCCTCACTGCTGCACGTGGTCCCGAGGTCATACATAATTTTCATCATTTTTCTTCTATTACTACACACTCTAGATTACCTGCCCCTTTGGCTAGTATTTTTGCTGGATAGACCACTTGCCTGGTGGCCTAGACATTTACCCTGAGTTTCTGATTGCCCCATGGATATATATGATCCCACCCATGTTGCTACTTCTACTATCAGCTCTGACTTTCAAACAGAATCACATATTGCAGGAGAAGGAAGTTCTGAGCAATGCTGGTTTCCCATGTACCCACACATTCCTGATGGCCTCAGTGACACAGTGCTTAAGTGTGAAGTGCTAGTTCTTACTAGGGAAGAGTGGGCCACCTCTGTGTACTTAAGAATTCAGGGGGTCTGCAGAATCAACCCCCTCAAGGGACTCTGGATGGGGAAGTGTGGATAGTATTTTTCCAAACAAGGCCCTGACTTGAGCATAGCAGACCTGCTGTAAGTGAAAGTCGCTCAGTCGTGTCTGACTCTTTGCAACCCCATGGTCTATATAATCCATGGAATTCTCCAGGCCAGAATACTGGAGTAGATAGTCTTTCCCTTCTCCAGGGGATCTTTCCAACCTAGGAATTGAAGCTGGATCTCCTGTATTATAGGTAAAGACCAGCTGAGCTATCAGGGAGCCAGTATTCTGGCCTGGAGAATTCCATGGATTGTATAGTCCATGGGGTTGCAAAGAGACCTGCCTTGGCTGAGCATTAAAATGTTGTTCATTGAATAAGAGGTTAGCTATGGGTTTGTCACATATGGCCTTTATTATGTTGTGGTATGTTCCTTATATACTCAAGTTTTGAGTGGTTTTTTTTTTTTTAAATCTTGAAAGGATGTTAAATTCTGAAATGCTTTTCCTGAATCTATTGAGATGAACATATGATTTTCATCTCTCACTTATTAATGTGCTGTATTACATTTATTGATTTATTTAAGTTGAACCATCCTTGCATCCCAGGGATAAATCTTACTTGGTTATGGTGAACAATCTGCTTAACGTGCTCTTGAATTCAGTCTGCAAATATTTTCTTTAGAATTTTTGCATCTATATTCATCAGGGATATTGGTCCATGGTTTTCTTGTATGCCTTTACGTGGGTTTGGTATAGAGTAATGCTGCTGCTGCTGCTAAGTCACTTCAGTCGTGTCTGACTCTGTGTGACCCCATAGATGGCAGCCCACCAGGCTCCCCCGTCTCTGGGACTCTCCAAGTAAGAACACTGGAGTGGGTTGCCATTTCCTTCTCCAATGCATGAAAGTGAAAAGTAAAAGTGAAATTGAAGTCGCTTAGTCGTGTCTGACTTTTAGCGACCCCATGGACTGCAGCCTACCAGGCTTCTCCACCCATCGGATTTTCCAGGCAAGAGTACTGGAGTGGGGTCCCATTGCCTTCTCCGAGGGTAATGCTAGCCTCTTAAAATGAGTTTTCATTTTTAGCAAATTTTATTTTTTTCCAGAAAGTTTGGAAGGATTAGCATTAGTTCTTTAAATGTTTGGTAGAAATCACCTGTGAAGCCATCAATCCTGGGCTTTCCTGTGTTTATTATTGATTCAGTCTCCTTTTTATTGGTTTGTTCATATTTTCTTTTTCTTATTTAGTTTTGGTAGGTTGTTTAAGTGTGTTAAGAACGTATCCAGCTTTTCTAGGTTCAGTTCAGTTCAGTTGCTCAGTCGTGTCCGACTCTTTGTGACCCCATGGACTGCAGCACACCAGGCTTCCCTGTCCTTGACCTTCATTCAAACTCATGTCCATCAAGTTGGTGATGCCATCCAGCCATCTCATCCTCTGTCGTCCCCTTCTCCTCCTGCCCTCAATCTCTCCCAGCATCAGGGTCTTTTCCAATGAGTCAACTCTTCGCATGAGGTAGCCAAAGTATTGGAGTTTCAGCTTTAGCATCAGTCCCTCCAAAGAACACCCAGGACTGATCTCTTTTAGAATGGACTGGTTGGATCTCCTTGTAGTACAAGGGCCTCTCAAGAGTCTTCTCCAACACCATAGTTCAGAAGCATCAGTTCTTCGGGGTTCAGCTTTCTTCACAGTCCAACTCTCAACATCCATACATGACCACTGGAAAAACTATAGCCTTGACTAGACGGACCTTTGTTGGCAAAGCAATGTCTCTGCTTTTAATATGCTATCTAGGTTGGTCATAACTTTCCTTCCAAAGAGTAAGCGTCTTTTAATTTCATGGCTGCACTCACTCACTTAGTATGATAATCTGTCCATGTTGCTGCAAATGGCAATATTTCATTCTTTTTGTATGGCTAAGTAATCATTTCATTGAATGTGTGTATATATTTAATATGTGTGTGTGCTCAGTCATGTTCAACCTCTTTGTGACCCCTTGGACTGTGGCCCGCCAGGCTCTTCTGTCCATGGAATTTCCCAGGCAAGAATACTGGAATGAGTTGCCACGCTCTCCTCCAGGGAATCTTCTAACCCAGGGATGGAATTCACATCTCTTACATCTCCTGCGTTGGCAGGCAGATTCTTTACCATTGCGCCACTTGAGAAATCCATAATAATTCCATTGTATGTATATATATGTGTATATTTACACAGCACATCTTTTAAGCCAGTCATCTGTTGATGGGCACTTGGTGTATTTCCATGTCTTGGCTGTTGTAAACAGTGCTGAGCACTGGGGTTCATGCATCTTTTAGCTGTCTTTTCTGGGTATATACCCAGGCGTGAGATTGCTGGGTCATATAGCAGTAGCTCTGTTTTCATATTTTAAGTAACCTTAATGGCAGCCTCTTAAATCCTGTTTTAAATTAATCCTACTTCCAAATAATACTTTTTTTTTTCATTTCATTTTTTTAAATTAATTTTTATTTTTTTAGTTTGTTTTGCCAAATAATACTTTTAAATGATTTCAATGAACCTATTGATTAGCCAGCATCAGCTTACAAGTTTTTTCCCCTCCAATATTCCAAGGTATAACGTTCAGCATCAGAAAGCATAGTAAGCACTTTTGATTTATGATGAATAAAAAAATCAAGTGCTAAAATGCCAGTGGTTTTCTGTGACAGGGTAAATGTCTCTCTTCAAGTATGTTCTTCCCACAAATTAAGATTTCATTTTTCTCTCAAAGAGTTTAAGGAAATCATAACTTTTTTTAGTTGAGGTGAAAAAACTGCTTCATAAGTTATGTATTGTAAAAGCCACTGCGTGAGGAAGAACACAGTGGGTATAATTAAGAGAGAAACCATGATCCCTTTGAATTCCATGGTGTCCATAGGCATACTTTATAGTCACCTTCACAGTAAGGCACTTTTCAAATTCTGAAAGAGCAGCTCCTAACTACAATTACCAAAGAATTACAACAAATGGGTAGGATACAATGACACTGTGTTATTGTTCCAGCAGCACCACTGCAGTGTAAGTTTGTGAGTTTTCAAAACAAAGATATTAGGATACAGTACGTCTCCTACAAATGAATGAGTTCCATTCTGAGTGCACATTAGTAAGTCCAATTTGTTTGTTAAGTCCAACAAAGTAAGCCTCGGTACCCAACTAATATATTTGGCTATATAGTAGTACTGTATTATGATAGGTTTATAAAACTTTGCAAACAAATACTCTTAAAAACATGAAAATAAAATATTTTTAATCTTATAGTATAGTACTTACCAGCTATATCACCACTGCTTTTATGCTTGCTTCTAGACATCCTGGGCTTGAACTAAAGATGCTGTGCTATCGTCCCCTCTACAGTGCTACCCAGTGACGCACACACAGTCACAACCACTTGTAGAAGATGCACACATGTGACAATGTACGCCCAACACAGGAGCTAACTAACATGATGGGACATGTGAACACACACTCACATCTTTGAAAGTTTGCAAATTGAAGGTTTGTATGTAGGGGACTTACTGTTATCAGAGGTTCTGCCAAGAATGTAGGGAGCACAGGAAAGGTAGCAGAAGGAAAAAAGCAAGCAACCAACCAACCAAACACATGCCTATGGAACCATTCCCAATACAGCAGGTATCAGGCCTCTGTAAAATGCAAACTAATCACTTTCCTTTGCTCAAACTGTTTTGAAAGCATGGCTAACTCCTGCATAAGTATGTTCCTCTTTCACTTGGCTTGTTCGGTGTACTCTAACCATGTGAAGAGGGTAAGTACAGATAACTGCTGTTAAACTTGCCACAGATCCAGCCATTATCTGTGTACAGACCAGAAACTCAGCTTTGTAGTAGTAAATGTTCCATCATGCTCAAATGTGATAAACTGGATTGCACCATAGGGAAGTATTTGGATCATCATTGCAATAATCCTTTTATAGTAATACAATCCAAGGTATCCATCCTTTGGGAAATAGCATGCAATGCAGAAAATACTTCCAAATGTTTTTAGCATTGACTGTGAGCTTGTAATAAAACTTTTACTTGACCCAAAGGGGCAACTGTTTTGGCACAGCATCTTGCAACACCTCTAGCCAGGAAGAAGCAAAACCACAAGTCCTGGCCTGCAGTGGGCCCTCCAGTTCCAGCTGCTGAGGTGGGTTAGCCAAAACCAGGGCTGCCTTGGGCGCTTTGGTCAAATTACAACCCAAGGGCATTAGCCATGGCCAGAATGGGCAGTGACAGGGCACTGACTGATTGGCAGGTAGGGCAGTGATTGAAAGTCACTTGTGTCTGACTCTTTGTGATCCCATGGACTACACAGTCCATGGAATTCTGCAGGCCAGAATACTGGAGTGGGTAGTCTTTCCCTTCTCCAGCAGACCTTCCCAACCCAGGGATAGAACCCAGGTCTCCCACATTGCAGGCAGATTCTTTAACAGCTGAGCCAAAGGGTCCTTTAACTGCCATACTAGAGTTAAGTGGTTATAGTATTAAAAGTGTTCTGAATTTGACTATACACTTGGCGTTACCAGTGTGATGTATGTGTGTGTGTGTATTTATTTTTGTGCTAGGCCTTCATTGTACTAGACCTACTGTACTAGATCTTTGTTGCTTTTCTCTAGTTGTGATGAATAGGGGCTGTTTCCTAGTTGTGATGCGTGGGCTTCTCTTGTTGTGGAGCATGGGCTTTAGGGTGCATAGACTCAGTAGTTGCAGCTCCTGGACTCTAGGCTGTGTGGGCTCAATAGTCATGGTGAATGGGCTTAGTTGCTCCATGGCACGTGGGATTTTCCCAGATCAGGGAGGGAGTCCGTGCCTCCTGCACTGGCAGGTGGATTTTTACCACTGAGCATCCAGGGAAGCCTCTACACGTGTGACGAATACTTTCATAAGCTTACATTAGAAGTTAGCATCCTTTCATATTAATATGAAAAACATCCTCCAGCCTTTCTTGTAAGGCAGGTATAGTGATGGATTCCCTCAGCTTTTGGTTGTTATGAAAAGCTTTATCTACCCTTCATTTCTGAAGGATAACTTTGCAGGGTAAACTTTTCTTGGTTGGCAGTTGCTATGTGACCATGCTGGTGCTTTATCTTGGACTTCCCAGGTTTTGGAACTGTGAAAAATATCTGTTTATAAGCCATCCAGTTTGTGGTATTTTGTTATGGCATCTTGAATGGACTATATAAATGAAAATAGAATTGTTTATTGAAATTATTTTTATCTTATCGCGCTTTCTTCCTCCTTCATATATTATGCACTTTGGTCTTGATGATTGTACCCCTAAGCACTTTACATATATATGTACCCCTTTATATACAGATATTTTTCAAGATAATCAATAAGATCATAATTGCATATGTTCAATATTTTTCCTATGAAAGAACATATGGACAGGTTTCTAAGTCAGTACATTCAGTTATACTTCAGTTCAGTTCAGTCGCTCAGTCGTGTCCGACTCTTTGCAACCCCATGAACTGCAGCACGCCAGGCCTCCCTGTCCATCACCACCTCCCGGAGTTCACTCAGACTCATGTCCATCAAGTCGGTGATGCCATCGGTATTCTTTAAATGCTATATAAAACTGGATAGTATGGACAATGTGATTAAAAAAAAAAAACACTTTTCCATGTAATGAAAATCTTGGTTGTGCCCAATTCATTGCTCTTGTAAGCCTGTTCACTGGAAAATTTACAAAACTATTTAAGGATATGTATATGTGTGTGTTTGTGTGTGTGTGTATAAAAGATTGCTAGCAGTGCAATACAGTTCTTTCAGTTCAAGAAACTGAGAGATACAGAGGGCAAGAAATTTATCTAAGGCCAGATTTAAACTATGTCTGACGCCAGTGATCATAAAATTCCATGAAACACTGCCAGCCTTTCAGCTTATATACTTAATAAGAAAGAATGGACTCTTATTAATGTGATTGATAGATTTCTCGAGTAATTTTTGAAATCCAAGGCAGTAACTGTCATGTATTTTCATCTTGTCAGTCTTTTGCTAAGTATGGTTCTTAAACATCAGGGACGTTTTTGTTGGGAGGATGAACAAGTTTTTTTGGAATAGAGAGTTGAGGCCCTGGGTCTTCAGATTCTTTTTCTTCTTTCCTCTATTCCTTTTCCCCTTTTCTTTTCTTGGTTATTTATCCAAGGCTGCCCATAGGCATAATCCGAGTACTCTAGTACATTTAGCCTATGTAATGGGGATACAAAAGAACTCTGGAAGTCAATACTCCACAGCAGGGATAGGGTTAAATGGATAGCTTGGCTATAAGAGAAGGTGAAGAGTCTTTTCTGCTTGGAGATGGACATAGTTGGTAATGCTTGTGTTGAAAATTGAAGGATGAGTAGACATTTTTCAAGTAGTGAGGGCACGCTAATCATAGGGAACAGCATGTAAGCGCTTGGTGTTCTGAAAATAATTGGTACAATCAGACAAATGTCTATTTTCTATCCTGGGATTGGCAGGAGTTGCAGTGGGAAGTAAGAAAAACCAAATCGCAGAAGGCCTGTCCCCTGAAAAAACTCAGTCTCTCTTGCCTCCAATCTTGTCTCATGTTGCAGGAATCATCTAGATGAGAGATGAGGGCCTAAACTGCGGGATGAGACAGGATAGATTTGAGAGATTTAAAGACTGAATCAATGCCAGCTGAAACTTAGCCAGGGTCCTAGTT
Organism: Aepyceros melampus; assembly: GCA_006408695.1. Taxonomy (NCBI): domain Eukaryota; kingdom Metazoa; phylum Chordata; class Mammalia; order Artiodactyla; family Bovidae; genus Aepyceros; species Aepyceros melampus. The sequence goes on from SJXQ01008741.1 coordinate 178,929, forward strand.
CTGTTGAATCTCCAACTAATTGGGAGACAAAGTTAGCCAAGAGATGGGAAAATTGGTAGTTAGCCAATTTCTTGTCTGATTCAAGATTTCCTGAGTTACTTGATATATTCATGTCCAAGGCACTTTCTCAGGGACAATAGAAGGCATCTTAGTGTATGGGATTCTAAATTGCTTTTCAGGACAGTGTGAGAGTAGTTAAAACTTATAAACAATCCTGAAGTAATGCGTTAAAGATAGAGTTCAAAGCTTGAATCCTGGTCAATCCTAGTGTAAAAGGTTGCTAGGATTTCAGTCTTGGTACATTGTATTTCCATTGCAAAGGCCAACAATAAATGATGTCTGCCTTGCTTTGTACTGTATCATAGTAATTGAGATGTTTATGTTTCAAAGGAGAATAACATAGAGGAACATTAATACTATCCCCATTCCTAAAATTCTTGCCCATCTTCTTATTCTAACTTCACCAGTGTGATAGTTGGGACTGTCCCCACCAGCAAATTCCTGACTCATCAACTTCAAAAATCTAAATGAATGATGTTCCATTTTAAAAGTGAAAAGGCCCACTGGCCCTTGTAAACAGAAAATAAACTTAATTCCATGAGCTACTTAGTACCTTCTTATTTTCAGGAGCAGAAGGATCAAGCTGAGAAAATGTGTAAATAGGGGCAGAGCTGAAAGCTCCCCACAAGAGTCAACTGAAGGTAAAGGCATTGGTGCTAGGACCTCATGTGGCTGGCAATTCTGCAATCAGTATATCTGGAACAAACACCACCAAGAAATAAGGCACTGGAGAATGTTGACACTTTCATTAGTGGATGCAGCAAAGCAGGGTCAAAGTTTCATTTGATTAACTGAGTCCAGTCATGTGCCCATGCCTGGTTGCCAAGATGACAAGGAAACACTGAGTACACCTTTGCACTTCAGGACTTCCCTGGTGGCTCAGAGAGTAAAGCGTCTGCCTGCAATGCAGGAGACCTGAGTTCGATCCCTGGGGTTGGGAAGATCCCCTGGAGAAGGAAATGGCAACCCACTCCAGTATTCTTGCCTGGAAAATCCCATGGATGGAAGAGCCTGGTAGGTTACAGTCCACGGGGTCACAAAGAGTCGGACATGACTGAGTGACTTCAGTTACGGCTTATTGCACTTCTAGATTTGCAGCAGGAGGTAAGTAATGTTAGACACTTAGGACCCAATAAGAATGGGTTCATGCTGGGTATAATCTGTTGCCCACTAATGCTGTATTAAAAACTACCACAGACTTAGTGGCTTAAAACAGCCATTTATTATGACCACACGAGAACGTGTCCACTGGGTAAGTTTTGCTGGGTTTAACACGGCAACCTGGTCCTGGCGAGGCTTAGTCTGGGGACTGGCTTGTGCTGGCTAGTCAAGAATGATCTCAGCTGGGGTTATTGGCTTTATTCTATGTATTTCATTTTCTAACCAGATTCCCTGAGCAAGTTCTCATTGGAATTGCATGGGTCTAGTACCCAGGCTTGGACTTGGCACGCTGTCAGTTCTACCGCACTCAATTGGCCAAGGTCCAGATTCAAGGGATGGGAAATTATAGTTCCTCTCATGAAGAGGTAGAATCTAAGACCAATTCTAAAAACAGCCTCAATTCTCCACCTCTCCTATATCTATGATTTTTTTTTTTTAACTTTTAGAATGATAGACAAAGTATCTTGCCTACCATTTCACCTAGCCATCCAGCTTCTTTTCTATTCTGGTATTATCAGTAATTATAAGTAAACATGCATGCATGGGTCCTTTTCCACACAAATGGTTATATTTTCACACAACATTGTACTTGACTATTTGCATTTTATGCAACTTGAAGTACACCTCATATTCATGGATGTATATATCTGTAGCATTAATTCCTAAAAGTAGAATTACTGAGTCAAAGTGTATATGCATTTTTAAAATTTGATAGTGACAAACTGCCCTCCATAAGAAATTACACTTTTATGTACTTTTTATGTACTAGAAATCTATGCAGTTGTTTTTCTAATTCCTTGCCAAAATGCTAATCATCAAACCATTTTATATTACAAATATGATTTTTAAAAAGATATTTCAGTAAATTAAAAAATTTCAAATGTACAGAAAAGTTGCAATGACAGTAAAGTCCTGCCATATCCCCTTCATCAAGATTTCCCAATTATTAATGTATTTGCTGTATAAGCAACTTTATATGAAATATCTATTGCCATTACTTGTTTTCTGCGCCACTTGAAAGCAAGTTGCAACATGATGCACCTTCACCTCTAAATCTAGAATACAAAGACTCTCTCTTACTTATGAATGGTTGCACTGTGGCTTTATATTAGGATGTCAACACTGATAGAAAATACTGTTCAGAAGTGATGCTGTGTTCTTCTCAGTTTATCACATCAGGAGGCACATGACATTGACCCACCCACTACTGTTTATGTTAACTCTGATCACCTGCTCGAGTTGGTGTCTGGAGAATTTACACAGGGAGAAGCCTGCCATTTCCTCCTTAGCAACTGAGAAGTATTTTGTGCAAAGATTTATATTAACACATTTTTTTAACGTGAACCAGTTTCAAAGTCTTTACTGGATTTGTTACAATATTGCTTCTGGTTTATGTTTTGACTTTTGGCTGAGAAGCATGTGGGATCTTAGCTCCCAGACCAGGGATCAAACCCATACCCCCTGCATTGAAGGGCAAAGTCTTAACATTGAACCACCAGGGAAGTCCTTTGTGGTAAGTTTTTTAATAAGAAATAGGATCCTGGCCCAATTTAAAATATCTACCCACCAGCCTTAGCATCCATTGACAATTCCCACTTGAATCAATCCACATTGTAATCGTTGCTAAATGGTTTGGTATTTTCTGCATTTCTTCTACATTTATTAGTTGATATTCAACTGTAAGGGCAGGCATTTCCTTCTCTCTAATGTGTTTATATTAGTATGTGCTTATATAATTCAATGGATTACAATCCATTACTGTCCTTTATTTTTAAAATTTAATTGAAGTATAGTTGATTTACAATATTGTATTTCAGGTGTACAGCATAATGATTTAGTACTGCACACTACACTCCATAATAGATCATTATAAGATAATAGGTATAATTCCCCATGCTATACAGTATATTCTTGTTGCTTATCTATCTATCTATCGATCGTAGTTTGTATCTGTTAATCCCATGCACTTAATATTTCCCTCTCCACTTCCTTCTCTTTTTTTTTTTGGTAATCACAAGTTTGTTTTCTATATCTGTGAGTCTGTTTTGCATTACATATGAATTTGTAAGTGGGGTTACACAGTTTTTGTCCTTCTGACTTATTTCACTAAGCACAACACTCTAGGTTCATCCATGCTACTGCAAATGGCAGTATTTTAATTTTTATGGCTAAGTAATTTTATTTCATATACATCACATCTTCTTAATCCAATCAGATATTGATGGGCACTTGGATTGCTTCTGTGTCTTGGCTATTACAGATAGCACTGTCACAAACATTGGGGTGCAAGTATCTTTTCAAATTAGTGTTTGTATTTTTTCCAGATACAAACCCAAGAATGGAATTGCTGGATCATATGGTTGTTATAGTTTTAGCTTTTTAAGGAATCTCCATACTGTTTTTCATTGTGGCTGCACTAATTTACATTCTCATGAAGAGTGCAAGATGGTTCCCTTTCTCCACATTCTCACCAACATTTGTTGTTTCTGGACTTTTTGATGATAGCTGTTCTGACAGTTATGAGGCAATACCTCCTTGTGGTTTTGACTTGCATTTTTCTAATAGTGATATTGAACATCTTTTCCTCTGCCTGTTAGCCATCTGTATGTCTTTTGAAGAGATATTTCTCAAAAGGTCTCTGTCCATTTTTAAAAATTGCATTTTTTTAATGTTATTGAGCTGTGTGAGCTATTTGTCTATTATTTCCTTTGTGCAAAAGCTTTTAAGTTTAATTAGGTCTCATTTGTATATTTTTGCTTTTATCTCTTTTGCCTTAGACTGATTCAAGTAAATATTGTTAATGATTTATGTCAGAGTGTTCCATCTATTTTCCCCCAGGAGTTTTATGGCATTTGATCTTTAAAACCATTTTGAGTGTATCTTTCTTTGTATATGGTGTGAGGAAATGTTCTAATCTCATTGTTTTACATGTGGCTGTCCAGTTTTCCCAGCACCTTTTAAGAGACTGTTTTTCTCCATTGTATAGTCTTGTCTCCTTTGTTATAGGTTAATTGACCATAGGTGTGTGGGTTTATTTCTGGCTCTCTATTCTGTTCCATTGATCTGTATATCTTTCTGGTGCCAATATCACACCATTTTTATTACAGTACAGTATACCTGAAGTGTGGGAGGATTATACCTTCAACTTTGGACAATTTTCTCAGGATTTCTTTGCCAAATTGGGGTCTTTTGTGGTTCAGTATTTTTCACAGAACTAGGACAAATAAATTTAAATTTTGTTTGGCATACAAAAGGCCCCCAAATAGGCAAAAGAATCTTGAAGAAGAAGAACAGAGCTAGAAGTAGCGTGCTCCCTAACTTCAGGCTCTATTACCAAGCTATAGTCATCAAAACAGTATGGTACTGGAAAAAAACAGACACATAGATCAATGAAACAGAACAGAGAGCCTAGAAATAAATCCACACACTTATGGTCACTTTATCTACAAAATAAGGCAAGAATATACAATGGGGAAAAGATAGTTTCTTCACTAAGTATTGAGGAGAAAACTAGGCAGCTACATGTAAAAGAATGAAATTAGAACATTTTCTCACACCATATACAAAAATATTCCAAACAAGTTAAAGATCTAAATATAAGACTGGAAACCATAAAACTCATGAAGAAAACATAGGTAGGGATTTGTTGTTGTTCAGTTACTTTGTCATGTCCAACTCTTTGTGACCCCATGGACTGTAGCATTCCAGGCTTCCCTGTTCTTCACCATCTTGTGAAGCTTGCTGAAACTTGTGTCCATTGAATTGGTGATACCATCTAACCATCTCATCCTCTGTCATCCCCTTCTCCTCCTACCTTCAGTCTTTCCCAGCACCAGATTTTTTTCCAGTGAGTCAACTCTTCTCATCAGGTAGCCAAAGTATTGGAATTTTAGCTTCAGTCCTCCAATGGATATTCAGGACTGATCTCCCTTAGGATTGACTGGTTTGATCTTCCTTGCTGTCCAAGGGATTCTGAAGAGTCTTCTCCAACAGCACAGTTCAAAAGCATCAATCCTTCAGTGCTCAGCCTTCTTTATGATCCAACTATCACATCAGTGCATGACTACTGGAAAGACCATAGCTTTGATAATACAGCCTTTGTTGGTAAAGTAATGTCTCTACTTTTTAATGTGCTGTCTAGGTTTTTGACATAAATTGTTGTAATATCTTTTTTTGGATCTTTCTCCAAAGAGAAAATAAAAATAAAAAAACAAATTTGACCTAATTGTACTTAAAAGCTTTTACACAGCAAAGGAAACCGTTAACAAAATGTAGACAACCGATGGAACAGGAGAGAATATTTTCAAATGATATTACTGATAAGGGGTTAATATCCAAAATATATAAAAAGCTCATATAATTCAATTTCAAAAAAGTAAACAACACAATTTAAAATGGGCAAAACACCTGGACAGACATTTTTCCAAAGAAGACACACAGATGACCAATAGATAAATGAAAAGATGCTCAACATTGCTGATTATCAGAGAAATGCAAACCAAAGCCCATGAGATATTACTTCACATCTGTCAAAATGGCTATCATGAAAAAGACCACAAAAGACAAACATTGGAAAGGATGTGGATAAATGGGATCCCTTGTACACTGTCTAGAAAACATATTAAAAAGCAGAGACATTACTTTGCCGACTAAGGTCCACCTAGTCAAAGCTATGGTTTTTTCAAGTAGTCGTGTATGGATGTGAGAGTTGGACTATAAAGAAAGCTGAGCGCCGAAGAATTGATGCTTTCAAACTGTGGTGCTGGAGAAGACTCTTGACAGTCCCTTGGACTGCAAGGAGATCCAACCAGTCCATTCTAAAGGAAACCAGTCCTGAATATTCATTGGAAGAACTGATGCTGAAGCTGAAACTCCAATACTTTGGCCACCTGATGTGAAGAACAGACTCATTGGGAAAGACCCTGATGCTGGTAAAGACTGAAGGCAGGAGGAGAAGGCAATGACAGAGGATGAGATGGTTGGATGGCATCACTGACTCAATGGACATGAGTTTGAGTAACTCTGGGAGCTGGTGATGGACAGGGAAGCCTCACGTTCTGCAGTCCATGGGGACTGACTCAAAGAGTCAGGCAAGACTGAGCTACTGAACTGAACTGACACTGTTTGTGGGAATGTAAATTGGTGTAGCCACTGTGGAAAATAGCATGGGGTTTTCTCAAAAACGAAAAGTAGAACTACCATCTGACCCAGTAATTCCACTTCTGGGTATATATCCAAAGAAAATGAAAACACTTATTCAAAAAGATACACGCACACATTTATACATATATATACACATACACAATGGAATACTACTCATCCAAAAATAAAAAAAAAAAATTTGTAATTTACAACAACATGGGTGGATCTGGAGGGTATTATGTTTAGTGAAATAAGTCAGACAGAGAAAGACAAATACCATATGTTATCACTTACAGGTGGAATCTTCAACCAACCAACCAAAGACCTGAATTCATGGAAACAGAGCAAATTGGTCGTTGCCAGAGTGGAGGTGGGGGTGAGTGAAATGGGTGAAATGGGTCAAGAAGTACACATTTCCAGTTCTAGTTAGTAAGTCATGGAAATGTAATTATAGCATGATGATTACAGTTAATAATACTGTATTGCTTGTTTGAAAGTAGCTAGTAAAGTGGATCGGAGAAGGCAATGGCAACCCACTCCAGCACTCTTGCCTGGAGAATCCCATGGACGGAGGAGCCTGGCAGGCTGTAGTCCATGGGGTCGCAGAGTCGGACATGACTGAACGACTTCACTTTCAGTTTTCACTTTCATGCATTGGAGAAGGAAATGGCAACCCACTCCAGTGTTCTTGCCTGGAGAATCCCAGGGATGGGGGAGCCTGGTGGGCTGCCATCTGTGGGGTCGCACAGAGTCGGACACGACTGAAGCAACTTAGCAGCAGCAGCAGCAGCAGCAGCAGTAAAGTGGTTCTCATCACAAGAAAAGAATTCTTTGTAGCAATGTATAGTGACAGATGTTAGCTGGACTATTGTGGTGATCATTTTGCAACATACACAAACATCGAATCATTGCCTTGTACACCTGAAACTAATTATAATGTTATTTCAATTGTATCTAAAAAGAAAATCCATGGTGTGGCTTTTGGAGTCATAGCTGGAGCTTGCCCTAGAATCTGTGTCAAATGATTTCTAGAGCTGATGAGAGAAAACTCTTCAGTCCCTGCCTACTTTTCAAGCAGGAGTAGGCTCAATTGTCTGCTCAATTGTCTGCCTCACTCTGAGTGGATACATATGGTTATTGGACTGAGATGCAACTTTCACTACAGCAACATTTTAGAGTTTTAAAAGAAAAGAAAAAGAAAGTGTTGCTTTCATCACTAATACTGATGACCATGTAGGAGTTTGAAGGAAGGACCGATGAATAGAACCACTCTTCTTCACTTGATTTCAGAACAGACTGGGACATAGAAGGGTTGATGTAGAAATTACTTTTTTTTTTAATCTTTTTTTTTTTAGCTGATAAAGCTGTTGAGAGAAATGCAGTTTAGCTTTTTGGTCAAAAAGACTTGCAAATATTGTACCCAAAGTTACATTTACCCACTCAGCATAGGCTAAGCTGGATTCTGGCAGGATTCCCTAACAAGGTCCAGCCCCTGAAAAGCTTATGGTATAGAGAAGCAGAACAGATGAGAACATATACCTTTCTCAGAGACAGATCACAGAGAGAGGTGCTAAGGCATTTCCCACATCCTTTCCCCAACCTCCGCTGTCACCAGTGCGCAATCTCCATCCTCCCAGTTTTCAGGTGGAGGAACTTCCATTTTGGGTGAGTGTTCCCTCCACCTTCCAATGTGTATGTCTCAAAATTTGCCTTCAGTCATCTCATCCATCTAATATTCATTTCTTTTCAAGAGTTCTTAGGCTTTTCCCCCTTCTGGTGTATCTTTCTGGAAATGAAAACAATAGCCTAAAATATTTCAGTTTTATAAAAATAAGTTAATTTTCAATCTTGATCAATGATAAGTATAGTGGATGGAGTCCTATGTCACCCAGGAATACTTCAGGAATGAAGTGCTTTTCACCCACTACTGAGAATGTTCAGCTGTCACTCTTGAAGTCTTGCCTGAAGAGAAGCACTTTGTCTGACAGCACAGTCTCCATAGAACAGTCCACATTCAATACCGATTATCTTACTCATTAATGCCTCTGCCCCTTTGACCCAACTCAGAACCACAGCAAGGGATCCTCTCAGCTTCAGAGATTCCTGAGAACTCTGCTGAGGCCTTTCGAAACTATTAAAATGAAAAGTGAAAGTGTGAGTCACTCAGCCATGTCTGGCTCTTTTGTGACCACAGGGACTGTAGCCCTGCCAGGCTCCTCTGTCCATGGAATTCTCCAGGCAAGAACACTGGAGTGGATAGCCATTCCCTTATCCAGGGGATCTTTCCAATCCAGGAATCACACCCAGGTCTCCTACATTGCAGGCAGATTCTTTACTGTCTGAGACATCATGGAAGCTATGTAACCAAAGGCAGTCCAAATTTGTGTTTAGTTTAAGAGCAACATTTAATAAACTTCCTATATGCTGTTATTTGTATCATAATAATAGCATATTATGCCCCTGGGGACCCAGTTGTTGCAAGTTAGGTCCCTAGGAATGATCCAAGAAAGTCAGTGCTAAGAAACATTGTCACCAGCCAGCTGGCCATGAGGACCCTGTGGTGAGATGAACACTGTCCCCCAATTCATGTTCATTCAGAACCTCAGGAAGTGATCCTATTTGGAAACAGTACTTGCAGGTATAATTTTAGTTAAGGGTTGAGATGAGATTATGGTAGATTAAGGTGGGCTCTAAATCCAGTGACAAAGAGGACACAGAGAAGGCCATGTGAAGACAGAATCAGAGAGTGGAGTGATACTACCACAAACCAAGAACATCTGGAGCCTTCAGAAACCCAAAGAGGCAAGGAAGGATTCTTCCCAGGAGCCTTCAGAGGGAATATAACCCTGATGACACACTGCTTTTGGATAGATCTAGCCTCTTGATGTGGAGCTTAAAACTCAACATTCAGAAAACGAAGATCATGGCCTCTGGTCCCATCACTTCATGGGAAATATATGGGGAAACAGTGGAAACAGTGTCAGACTTTCTTTTTTGGGGCTCCAAAATCACTGCAGATGGTGACTGCAGCCATGAAATTAAACACTTACTCCTTGGAAGGAAAAAAAAAAGTTATGACCAACCTAGATAGCATACTGAAAAGCAGAGACATTACTTTGCCAACAAAGGTCCGTCTAGTCAAGGCTATGGTTTTTCCAGTGGTCATGTATGGATGTGAGAGTTGGACTGTGAAGAAAGTTGAGCGCCAAAGAATTGATGCTCTTTTTTTTAATATTAATTTTTATTTTTTAGTTTGTTTTGCTTTAAATCCACACACCTATGGACACCTCATCTTTGACAAAGAAGGCAAGAATATACCGTGGAGTAAAGACAATCTCTTTAACAAGTGGTGCTGGGAAAACTGGTCAACCAGTTGTAAAAGAATGAAACTAGATCATTTTCTAACACCATACACAAAAATAAACTCAAAATAGATTAAAGATCTAAACGTAAGACAAGAAACTATAAAACTCCTAGAGGAGAACATAGGCAAAACACTCTCTGACATAAATCAAAGCAGAATCTTCTATGATCCACCTCCCAGAATATTGGAAATAAAAGCAAAAATAAACAAATGGGATCTAATTAAAATTAAAAGAATTGATGCTTTTGAACTGTGTGTTGGAGAAGACTCTTGAGAGTCCCTTGGACTGCAAGGAGATCCAAACAGTCCATTCTGAAGGAGATCGGCCCTGGGATTTCTTTGGAAGGAATGATGCTAAAGCTGAAACTCCAGTACTTTGGCCACCTCATGTGAAGAGTTGACTCATTGGAAAAGACTCTAATGCTGGGAGGGATTGAGGGCAGGAGGGGAAGGGGACGACAGAGGATGAGATGGCTGGATGGCATCACTGACTCGATGGACATGAATCTGAGTGAACTCCGGGAGTTGGTGATGGACAGGGAGGCCTGGTGTGCTGCGATTCATGGGGTCACAAAGAGTCAGACATGACTGAGTGACTGAATTGAACTGAACTAAGCCTCCATAATTATGACAAAATAAAATTGTTGTTTTAAGCTACCCAGTTTGCAGTTACAGCAGTTCTAAAAACTAGTATAGACTCATCACTGGTGATAGGCAGTGTACTGATAACTCCTGGTGCAAGGCTGAATCATTCAAAGGCTGAAATTGTTAAAAAGTTCACTGATGGTGAAGTGGAAGGAAATGAACCAGCGGGTGCACTAAATCAGGCATTTGAGAAGTATGGGGAAATACTAACCACATATTGCTAAACATAATTAGTATTTTGGGAAAATAACCAAAAGTTGTGTTTAATCCAAAAGTTGAGTGTTTAATCCATAATTAGATAGTATAAAGAGGACTTCTGGCTTTCACACTTAGCTTTTGAAGAGGCTCTTTTCTTTTTCGCCAGCGCTGTGTGCTTAGTTGCTCAGTCGTGTCCAACTCTCTGTGACCCCATGGACTGTAGCCCACCAGGCTCCTCTGTCCATGGGGATTCTCCAGCAAAAATACTGGAGTGGGTTGCCATGCCCTCCTCTGGGGGATCTTCCCAACTCAGGGATCAAACCCAGGTCTCCCACATTGCAGGCAGATTCTTTACCATCTGAATCACCCCCAGAAGGCAGAGCAAATGGAGGACCAGGCCCTGGACTTAATCATAAAGATAGCAGAGCTCCAAAGAAGGTTCCGTTCTCAGCTAGGCAAGTACGGAAGACCAAGGTCAAGGTTCTGGTTGGGACAGAAGGGGTCACTTTCAAATTCCTGGATCCCTGGGGACCCATGATCCTGCAGAACATTCCAGTCCTCCCTGTGCTCCGTGGCTCAGTCGTGTCCGACTCCCTGTGATCCCGCAGACCATAGCCTGCCAGGCTCCTTTGTCCATGGGATTCTCCAGGCAAGAATACTAGAGTGGGCTGCCATTTTCCTCTCCAGGGGCAGTCTTCCCTATTAAAGATTAATTAATGGGGTTCGTGATGGTGCAGAACCCCAACCCCCTGCCAGAACTACACTCAGTCAGTTAGATTTCAGGCACAGCATAACCCAGCTGGGGTGTGCTAGGCTGATTAGGGAGACAGGGAACTCCACCCCAAAGGAAGTTTCTTGGGCCAGAAGGATGCCATGTGAAATCCCATAAGTCTCAATGGGAGAATCATAACCTAGTCTACTAGGCTTCTGGACAAGGTTATTTGCAGCAGAGAATTACCATTTGAAAGACAGCTTCTGGCTCACTATTGGACCTTGCTGTAGACAGAGCATCTAACATGGTATATCAAGTGACGATGCAGCCAACACTGCCCTTCGTAAACTGGGTTAAACCAGAACCCACAAATTCTTTGGATTGGATGGATGGAATGGTACAACTAGGGTCGAGTATGAATGGGGCTGGAGGACAGACAGCAAAACAGACAGCCAGACCTCCAGGTCATTCATTACTGTTGCACTTACATCGTTCCCTTGGGTCATACCTCTAGGTAGCATCAGGGTCCTATGACCAGATAAAGACGTCAGTCCTTTGAAGAGTTTCAGCCACCCCAAACTGCTTCACAGGATGGCATGGTGGAGACACTGTCTGCCAAAGCACTGAGTATGAGCTAATGAGGAAGGCATCAGCATCACTAAGGAGTTCAGTGGTGGCTGCCCCAGCCAGAGTGGACAGTAGGAGATGCCACTCTAAGACTGGCACCGCTGGGAGCAAAGAGCATGATCAGGTTTTGAAAGAGTAGAGGCAGGCAACAGTGCGTAAGCATCAGAAACCTAGGGGACACAATCACTGTCATCAGCAGATGGTCAGAGTGGCAGCTAGAGGGTTACAGTCTGGCTCAAAGAGACCTGAGGTCATGAGGATATGATCCGAGTCCATGAAGTGCATGAAGGACACCCTGAAGAATGTGGCATAGCCCACTACATACGGATGAAGTTAGACATTGGAGAAAACGCCTATCAGAGAAAATGGAGAGAGAGCTGGATGAAGCTGAGAGAGCCAGTAGGCTGCATTGCCTGTCTAATCTCCTGTGGAAAGAAGTAAGGTTGCATGGAAGCCGCTTAAACTGAGTGCAACTCTAAGCAAAGTTTGGCAAGGCTACCGAAGAGTCCTTGAGCTACTGTACCTCCCTGCTTATCCTGCCAGAATGTCCAGTGTGAGGAAACCAAGGGTTATTTGTCTGAGATAGTGGGGACAAGATGGTAGCTCCATCATTGACTTGGCTTTGAGGGGATTTTAATCCCATGAGTATATATTTCAAGAAGAAACTAACTTGGTTGTGGAATTCATTAGACAGTGGGGTTGCTTTTAATCATCAACTGGCATCTCTTTAAATCTAAGGCTTGCTTGGTATTTAATCAGGCAATAACAAAATGTTGATAAGAATCACAACCCACGTTACTTTTTCATATTACACAACTTGAGACATTAAAGTGATTCCAGATAAATTAACTTTGAACACCACTCTGCTTTTGGATGAACTCTATTAATCAAGTATATTTTATAACTATTGTTCATTTACTCATCAAGCCCTAAGGGTAAGTTAAAGATTTTAATCTTCTGGAAAATGTATGCCAAAGTATGAAATCAAGAAGACTGTGATAAAAGGCAAAGGATATCTAAAATGATGGGGCTACCACAACTGACCAGTTTATAAATAATATCTTTGTAATTTTACAGGCTGGTTGCCAATAATTATGTCAGCTACTCTTGCTAAGGAAGTATCCCATTCCAAGATATTAAAGTTAGACCTTACTACAGAAAATTCAATAATTTCATCATGAATTTACAAGATTTTAATAAAAGTTTATTAATCAAATTGTATAGATCTGGAATATCTTTGAAAGGATACTCTCTGTTGGGGGGGTCATTGCAGTCAAGCTTATGATGGAGATTAATAGTGTTCATTCTTGTGTTAGAATTTGCTTATTATATTAATGTACTTATTTAAAAATTATGATCCAAATCAAAACTATGATCCAGAAAAATCATAGTTGGTATAATGATCAATTTAAAATCACATAATATTTTGATACTGTGATATACTTAAGGTAGGAAGTATTGGATTTACATATAAACATATTTACATACTGGGAATTCTATTTTGTTGAAACCTTGACCCATCTCTAGGAGATCTTTTGTAGGATAACAATCTAACCATAGTCAATGTGGAATGACCCAGGTTTGGGAAATATGTCACCAAGAGACAGCTGTGTCCAGCAGAGTGACAAGTGATGAGTTTATCAGGATCGGTAACAGAAAAGCAGCAGCTTGCGATGGCCAGGTGAGGAGAAAAACTTGAGATAATTATTCCAGGGACATGTGAGATAGTACATTTGCAAATAGCTAGAAGTCAGTGTCCTCTTCCCTGCAATATTTGGCAAAAACAAACAAAACCAAAACAAACCTGTGGGGGATAGGCCAATAACTTGGCCTTTATGGAGAGTGTAACATAGCTTCAAGCTAGGGACCTTGATGGTGTACCCTGTACAAGCCCCAATATCAGTAACTTCACAGACAAGCAGGGAAAGATTCCTCCAAAATGATCTCTGGTGATCACTTAGTTCAGGAGCCCCACAATTAAGATCTCATTCTGGGTGGCCCAAAGCAAGATGTTTTAGCCTCCTATGTCTGGTGTCTCCAACCCCATAGAGGAAACAGCCCCATTAGGGCTAGATGAGCCATGTCCTCTCACTGGTGCCTGCATCTCTGACCTTTGAATAAGGCTCTAAGTTCCTAATTGGCAACGTACCAAAAGTGTTATTTATTACACTCTTATCAACTGAGGAAAAATGATGCCTGTTACTTAAGGGATGCCAAGACTCTCTGAGCAGGCAAATTTGTCAATTTACATGAGGACGTTTTTAGAGCAAGAGCTAAGGGAGACAGTGAGCAACCTCTTCCATATTCCTGGAGCAAAGAGAGTGAGGGATTTCATTAGCCTGGGTTTGTTTTTTCTTTCTTTCTTTCTTTTTTTTTTAATAGCATCCCTTGATGAAAGCTGAAGGCATGACACCAAAATATAACACAGCAAACGTGATTGTGTGTGAAGCCAAGAAAATATCGTCCAAGTACATGAGGGTTCTTTTCAATCTGAGGCTGGAATGTAGAATAACAAGAATTGGATGTGCTGCATAACCACTAATCAGTTCTTCACAAATACCACTTTTCTCAATTAGTCTTTTGGAAAGCGGCAGCAGATAAGTTGAATTAATCTCTATTAAGGGTGCAGAGGAGAATTGTTTTGCTTGTTCAAAGTTTATCCAATCCTTTAAAGAATCAAATGAGCATGGGGTATAGTTAATATCCAACATCATGGTGACTAAGCAGATTAACTAAAGCCTCTGATCCAGATAAATCCCCATCTCTCTTTTGTTTGGGATAGATTTGGAGGTCCACACAGGCTAAGGCAAAGTTTTTAATGTCCCAAGTCTACTGAATAATCTGTTACAAGCTGGAAAGAACCTCCTATACATTTAGACCTTCAGGCTAAAGGCTCATTTTACCCAGTTCTAGACATGTATGTCTGGCAGTTTCTTTTAATTCCTGAAAGCCTGCTTGGTTTCAAGGACTCTATCTGCCCTTGGGTATCTGGTTATTTTTGACCAAAGGAACAGAAATCTTTCCCTATTATGATCCTGAGCGAATTCCTGAAGTAGAGCTGGTGATTCCATGTGAGTGAGTGTTAGTTGCTCAGTTGTGTCTGACTCTTTGGGACCCCATGAGCTGTAGCCTGCCAGGCTCCTCTGTCCAGGGGATTTTCCAGGCAAGAATACTGGAGTATTATTCTCCAGTAATTCCTTCTCTGGGGATATTCCAGACCCAGGGATCGAACCCAGGTCTCCTTCATGGCAGGCAAATTCTTTACTGTCTGAGCCACCAAGGAAGCCAGGAAAGAGCTAGCTCCCTCCATGAGGACCCCTGTGCCATGAAAGTCTAGGAATGGAGAATGAGAGAGGATAGTATCTACAGGTTCAGCTGGCTGAAGAGTTTAGATGACAGAGAATATTTAGCGCATTTGGTCTCAGCTCCTTACCTTCAACAGAGATGCTGAATATCTCATTTAGCCAGTTTCTCTTTTAGCAAAGTAAGCTTTTTATGCCTGCTGGAGTTTATCTAGTAAACAGATTAACAACAAGAGATTGTTTTCTATTTATATGGGATATCCATCAGAAATCTAACTCCAAAAGCTACTGTATGAAAACCTGATCTAACCTTGATTACTAAGAGGACTGCTTAGAAATCCACATGAAGACAAGTATGCATCCAAATTAAAACAGTACATTTTAAGATCCCTTTCAGATGACTCATTTCACCAGCTCAGTTGATGATAAAACAATGAGGTCTAGGATCCAAAGTTGATGTCCCTCTATGAGGAAGATGTACTTGGACTCTGAGGGAGGTATGGACTTTAGATGGGTCCACGGGGCATCTAGTCCCATCACTTCATGGCAAATAGAAGAGGGAAAAGTGGAAGCAGTGACAGATTTTCTTTCCTTAGCCTCCAAAATCACTGCGGACAGTGACTGCTGCCAGTCACTGCCTGAAATTAAAATATATTTACTCCTTGGAAGAAAAGTTATGACAAACCTAGACAGTGTATTAAAAAGCAAAGATATCTCTTTGCTGACAAAGGTCTGTATAGTCAAAGCTATGGTCTTTCCAGTAGTCC
Organism: Aepyceros melampus; assembly: GCA_006408695.1. Classification (NCBI taxonomy): domain Eukaryota; kingdom Metazoa; phylum Chordata; class Mammalia; order Artiodactyla; family Bovidae; genus Aepyceros; species Aepyceros melampus. The sequence goes on from SJXQ01008741.1 coordinate 194,907, forward strand.
TGTACAGATGTGAGAGTTGGACCATAAAGAAGGCTGAGCGTTGAAGAACTGATGCTTTCAAACTGTGGTGCTGGAGAAGGCTCTTGACAATCCCTTGGACAGCAAGGAGATCAAACCAGTAAATCCTAAGAGAAATCAACCCTGAGTATCCATTGGAAGGACTGATGCTGAAGCTGAAGTTCCAATACTTTGGCCACCTGATGCAAAGAGTTGACTTATTGGGAAAGACCCTGTTGCTGGGAAGGATTGAGGGCAGGAGAAGAAGGGGGTGACAGAGGATGGGAAGGTTAGATACCATCACCAATTCCATGAACATGAGTTTGAGCAAACTCCAGGAGATAGTGAAGGACAGGGGAGCTTGGCATGCTGCAGTCCATGGAGTTGCAGAGTTGGACACAGCTTAGTGACTGAAAAACAACAACACAGGGCAATACCAGCAGTTAATTCTCTAAGTTGTAAGGCTTATAAGATGTAGGGAGGTGGGGTCAGGGGTATCTTTCCAATCCTGGCTAGCAGTGTAGACCGGGAGCACGTAACAAGCCCAAGGGTGAACTGCTGGGACACACCAGCTGGGACCAAGTCAGTGCTTCGACCAGGAGATGGCAGTGTCTAATCACACAGCAGAACTCACGGAGCCCTGAGACACCTTGGCTGGATGGAGCCGCAACTGGGTAGCTTCTGAGAGGGCTTTCTGGGAAGAAATGATCAGCGTGTGACTGATTCATGCAGTCTTAGGACATCTGGGGTCCCACAGCTATGGGTAAAGATACATAGTTCTTGGGAGGAGAAGGGCTGCTTTAAGCTAATTGGCCCAATCAGAGGCTAACAGAGGATCCCAAGAAGGGGAGGAGAGGCTGAAAGGCCAAAGCAGAGCAAACATAAATCAGAGAAGAGGTAAGAGTTGGACTAACAGGTGTAGTCTCAGAAGAGTACGAATCCCAGGGAGGACAGAGGAAAGACCGGTTCTGTCAATGGCAATGTGGAGGGGACCGCATTTCAAAACATCAGCACACGTGGCTCTGTTGAGCTCCCCTTTCACTCCAATCCCAAAGAAGGGCAATGCCAAAGAATGTTCAAACTACCATACAGTTGAACTCATTTCACATGTTAGTAAGGTTATGCTCAAAATCTGTCAACCTAGGCTTCAGCAGTATGTGAACTGAGAAGTTGCAGATGTATAAACTGGATTTAGAAAAGGCAGAGGAACCAGAGATCAAATTGCCAACATCCATTGGATCATAGAAAAAGCAAGGGAATTCCAGAAAAACATCTACATCTCTTTGATTGACTACACTAAAACCTTTGACTGTGTGGATCACAACAAACTGTGGAAAATTCTCAAAGAGATGGGAATATCAGACCACCTTACCGGCATCCTGAGAAATCTGTATGCAGGTCAAGAAGCAACAGTTAGAACTGGACTTGGACAACGGACTGCTTCCAAATTGAGAAAGTACGACAAGGCTGTATATTGTCACCCTGCTTATTTAACTTATATGCAGAGTATATCATGCGAAATGCCAGGCTGGATGTAGCACAAGCTGGAATCAAGATTGCCAGGAGAAATATCAATAACCTCAGATACTCAGATGACACCACTCTATGGCAGAAAGTGAAGAGGAACTAAAGACCCTCTTGATGAGGGTGAAAGAGGAGTGAAAAAGCTGGCTTCAAACTCTACATTCAAAAAATGAAGATCATGGCATCTGGTCCCATCGCTTCATGGCAAATAGAAGGGGAAAAAGTGGAAACAGTGGCAAATTTTCTTTTCTTGGGCTCCAAAATCACTGCAGATGGTGACTGCAGCCATGAAATTAAAAGATGCTTGCTCCTTGGAAAGAAAGCTGTGACAAATCTAGATAGCATATTAAAAGCAAGAGATATCGCTTTACCAACAAAGGTCTGTATAGTCAAAGCTATGGTTTTTCCAGTAGTCGTGCACAGATGTGAGAGTTGGACCATAAAGAAGTCTGAGCACTGAAGAACTGATGCTTTTGAACTGTGGTGTTGGAGAAGACTCTTGAGAGTCCTTTCCCCAGTAAGGAGATCAAACCCGTCAATCCTAAAGGAAATCAATCCTAAATATTCATTGAAAGGACTGATGCTGAAGCTCCATACTTTGACCACCCTATGTGAAGAGCCAACTCATTGGAAAATATCCTGATGCTAGGAAAGATTGAGGGCAGGAGGAGAAGAGGGGTGACAAAGAACAAGATGGTTGGATGGCATTGCCAACTCAATGGACATGAATTTGAGCAAGCTCTGGGAGAGAGAGTAAAGGACAGGGGAGCCTGGCATGCTGCAATCCATGGGGTCATAAAGACTCAGACACAACTTAGCAACTGAAGAACAATAATAACTTTTGCAAAATAGATTATGCCCCAAACATATACTGATGAGCATAGCTGGAAACAGATGGGTAAGACATAGATTGTCCCTACCCTCTTGGATCTCTGTTTTCTGGTTAAAGCATGTGACCACTTTTACTTGGCTTGGGAGGGATATTCCTTACTGTGGTTCAGCAATCTTATCTGTATGGGTCCCTCTTTGGAGGTGCTGTCTTGCCAAAAGCATGATGGTGCCTGGCTTATATGCACTGCTTTGGGGGTCTACTAAAATGGAAAGGTGGTGATGGGGGGAAGGACTTTTATGAGTTAAGAGATACTATGTTCCACAGAAAGAAAACAACCTACTATACCATAGCAACTTTGGTTCTAAAATATAAACCCAGTAAACTTTTAGGTGATTCGCCTAGAAACTAAACTAAGAAAATAACTTTCTTAGAAACTAAACTATCCAAGAAATAAGTCTAAGAAAATAACTTAGAATGGTGGTTTATAATTATGAAACAGTGGTTTTAAAATACTTATTAAATATGCTTTTACTTATTAAAAACTAATACTTAATGGCCTTGGGTGCTGATTATTTCTTGGTGGCTCAGACAGTAAAGAATCTGCCTGCAGTACAGGAGACCTGGGTTTGATCCTTGGGTTGGGAAAATCCCCTGGAGAAGAGAATGGCTGCCTACTCCAGTGTTCTTGCCTGGAGAATTCCATGGACAGAGGGGCCTGGCAGGCTGTAGTCCATGGGAGTTGCAAAGAGTTGGACATGACTGAGCAGCTCATATTTTCACTTTCATTTCTTATCAATATAATATCAATATATATATATATTTAGTATTTATTTATTTGGCTGCACTGGATCTTGGTGATGGCACACAGAATCTTCGATCTTTGTTGTGGTATGTGGGATCTCTAGTTGTGGCATGTGAGGTCTAGTTCCCTGTTCAGTTCAGTTCAGTAGCTCAGTCGTGTCCAACTCTTTGTGACCCCATGAATCACAGCACACCAGGCCTCCCTGTCCATCACCAACTCCCGGAGTTCACTCAAACTCATGTGCATCAAGTTGGTGATGCCATCCAGCCATCTCATCCTCTGTCGTCCCCTTCTCCTGCCCTCAATCCCTCCCAGCATCAGGGTCTTTTTTCCAATGAGTCAACTCTTTGCATGAGGTGGCCAAAGTATTGGAGTTTTAGTTTCAGCATCAGTCCTTCCAGTGAACACCCACAACTGATCTCCTTTAGGATGGACTGGTTGGATCTCCTTGCAGTCCAAGGGACTCTCAAGAGTCTTCTCCAACACCACAGTCAAAACCATCAATTCTTTGGCACTCAGCTTTCTTCACAGTCCAACTCTCGCATCCATACATGACCACAAGGAAAACCATAGCCCTGACTAGATGGACCTTTGTTGGCAAAGTAATATCTCAGCTTTTTAATATGCTATCTAGATTGGTCATAACTTTCCTTCCAAGGAGTAAGCGTCTTTTAATTTCATGGCTGCAGTCACCATCTGCAGTGATTTTGGAGCCCCCCAAAATAAAGTCTGACATTGTTTCCACTGTTTCCCCACCTATTTCTCATGAAGTGATGGGACTAGTTCCCTGACCAGGGATCAAATGCAGACCTCCACTGGGAGTACAGAGTCTTAACCACTGGACCACCAAGAAAGTCTCAATACTTATTAAAAATTGTGGTTTATACTTATAAACTGGTTTTTATTTAACTCCATTTGGTAATCAGTGACTTGCTGGCACTTGTTCTAACACTGACAACCTCATCTGGAGCATCTAAGTAAATGATTTGTCCAAAGTAAGTCATCTCTGAGAACTGGACTTGCCGTGGGTCCCAGAACTCCTGATTCAGTCCAGTGAATGGTGCATTTAAGGAATGCCACATTGTCTGGATGTGAGCTGCTCCAGTGGCTTAAGGAATCAGAGTAAGTTCAATAGCTTGGCAAGTTAAGGTAAATATGAGGACAGGGTATTCTGAAAGCAAAGCACGAGAGACCCTTGATGTATGTTTTATTCAAATCTGTTTCTAAAGTTACTACCCCAAAGACTTCTTGAGTCACTAATTGCACGAACACTTTGTTCGTACATTGTGTTACAGTCTACTTTATGCATGCAGAAACTGTACGCATATACTCTTTTAGGTCCCATGGGTTCATACTTTAAGCTGTAGGGGTTTTGAACATTAGTAAACCGATGCTGAGGCTGAAACTCCAATATTTTGGCCACCTCATGCGAAGAGTTGACTCATTGGAAAAGACCCTGATGCTGGGAGGGATTGGGGGCAGGAGGAGAAGGGGACGACAGAGGATGAGATGGTGGATGGTATCACTGACTCAATGCACGTGAGTTTGGGTGAACTCCGGGAGTTGGTGGTGGACAGGGAGGCCTGGCGTGCTGCAATTCATGGGGTCGCAAAGAGTCGGATACGACTGGGCGACTGAACTGAACTGAAACTCTGTGTAACATTCCTGTGTGAGAAGGTACCTGATGGTGATCAGGACACCTACGTGAATAAACCTGCACTGTTGTGTTGACACAGAACTGTGCTCAGGGCAATGGGGCTGAAGAAACTGGTGCTCCATCTCCCACTCCTAGCCTGGCAGTTCTTTACAGGGTGTCATTCTAGACATCCAACTGTAGACTATCAATCATTCTTGAGGCCTCTCCAAAATACTGCAATGCCCATTGTGGGTACTGCTCTCTCTTCATGTCAAAATGGAAGACCAGATCTTGACCTTAGATACTTGTATTTCAGAGTCAGATGGTTGTCAGGCAAACAGAAAAGCCTCTGGGGGAGGATCCAGCACCAGGCAGGAAGCCAGACAATGAAGCGAAATAGTCAGCCCCCAAGGATACAAGGAAATTTTAACTGGTCATGCAATTAGTGACTCAAGGAGTCTTTGGGGGTATCCTGGTAGTAACTTTAGAAAGCCCCATTGTGGGGCCAGATTTGAATAAAACACACATCAAGGGTCTCTTGTGCTTTGCTTTCAGAATACCCTGTCCTCACATTTACCTTAACTTGCCAAGCTGTTGAACTTACTCTGATTCCTTAAGCCACTGGAGCAGCTCACATCCAGACAATGTGGCATTCCTTAAATACACCATTATGTTCTGTTTAAACAAAACAGCTTTAAACCAAAGGAATGACCTATTTTGAATATTTACAGTTTAGGCAAGTGGGCCACAGCAATTTCCAGATGCCCGTGGTACATGCCCTCAGCCACTTATGACTTCACACCTGAGGAGCTGTTTGTGTCTTATTCATGCTGGCAGTGTACTCCCCAGGCTCACACCAGACTTCTTCTGAGGGGCTTGGCTTTTGCCAGTCCAGACCCTTTCTATGTGCAGCTTGGAAGAGCTAAGTTGTTTTTCAGGAACAACTGAGAAGCATACCTTTGCAGAAAGGTGACAAGCTGTATCGTGGACTTTGATACTGCACCTCAAGGTGGCGCTTCCTTCGTCCCTATCTGATGCTTCCCTTTATACACGCCTGTTCTCCAGGTGTGGGGCAGTTTATACAGGATGTCATCCCAAATTCTTATCTCAGGTTCTTTTAGGGAAACCCAAATTAGGACTCAGGCCCCAGCTTCAGGAATTTTGGATCACTCAGGAGATTTTAAAAAGTGGGCAAGTACATCATGAGCTATAAACCACTGTAAGGCATCACTCAGTGATGAAAGAAGAGACTAGAGATGAGGATAATTCTTGACTTCAGGGAACCTCTGTTCAACATTTTAAGCTTCCTCCATTAGTAAAAGAATAGAAAAAAAATGGTGAATTCTGGTGTCTACCCTGTCTTTGCTGCCCTCTGCAGCTGCTCTTCTCTCATTCTTTCAAAGAGTAGTTTTGCCTCAATTATAAAGTAGATATAGGATTCTGGTTAAGAGGCTGAGGGAGACTGTCTTAAGAAACTGATGTCCTGTGCAGAGGATTCTGTGAAATGAACTATCTCCTGCCATATTTGTGGGCAAGAAATGTGACAGACATCAGCAATTTCTGGCCTCTCAGTGTGAATGAGGGCTCCCCAAAGGGAACACAATGCCTGCGACCTAGCAGATCCTGCCACCCTCGCCATGACTGCTAAGGAGCTGGTGAGCAGATGCAAAGCAGCCCCATACCTGCCACCCCTTATGGTGGCAGGAAATAGGATTTGGCCCCAGATAGCTGAAGTACATATGAAAGGAATGAATTCAGTGAGCCAGAGGCTTGCGTCTTCCCATATATAGAAGAATGCTAAATTCCTTAGCTTGATATCCGGTTTTCCTTACTGTTGTTGTTCAGTCGCCCAGTCGTGTCTGACTCTTTGTGAGCCCACGGACTGCAGCACAACCAGGCCCCCTTGTCCCTCACCACATCTCCAGGGTTTGCCCAAGTTCATGTTCATTGCAAAAGTGATGGTGTCCAGCCATCTCATCCTCTGATGCCCTCTTCTCCTCCTGCCCTCAGTCTTTCCCAGCATCAGGGACTTTTCCAGTGAGTCGTCTGTTCACATCAGATGACCAAAAATACTGGAACTTCAGCTTCAGCAAGCAGTCATTCCAGTGAATATTCAAGGTTTATCTTCCTTAAGATTGACTGGTTTGATCTCCTTGCTGTCCAAAGGACTCTCAGAAGTCATCTCCAGCACCACAGTTGGAAGGCATCAATTCTTTGGCATTCTGCCTTCTTTATGGTCCAGCTCTCACTACTTATGAATAATTTTTGATGTGCAGATTGCCTGCCCCTTTTGTTGCAAACTGTTATATAGCTGGACTCCCTCTCCTGCCTCCTCAGAGCAGTTTTTTAAGAGCTACTGAGATGCTGTCTCCTGGGCTTGGAGTCCTTAACACTCCCACCAAATAAAATAAAAACTCTCTACTTTCAGACTGTGACTATTTTTTAGTTGACAGTTCCATTCCAAGATGGTGATTTCAGAAGCTCCTGAACTCATATCTTCCCACAGACACACAGAACAATTCCCTCTGAAAAAACCTCCAGAAACTGAGTGGCTCCTATACATTAGGTGAATAAGAAAAACAAAACAAAACAAAAACAAAAACAAAAAACAACCAACCTACATCAAAAAGGACAGGATGAAACATACTCACCATAAACTCCACCCTGCAATCAGAAGGGAGCTTCCAACTTTCAGTTTCTCCCTGACGTGGAACAGTTTAGACTCAACATCAAATGCCCCAACTTTTAAGATTTCCACCTGGGAGATGAAAGTGAAAGTCACTCAATCGTGTCCAACTCTTTGTGACCCCATGGACTGTAGCCTGCCAGGCTCCTCTGTCCATGAGATTCCCCAGCCAGAATACTGGAGTGGGTTGCCATGCCTTTCTCCAGGGAATTTTTCCACCCCAGGGATTGAACCCAGGTCTCCTGCATTGTAGGCAGTTCTTTACCATCTGAGCCACCAGGGAAGCACTATGGAGGCCCCCTCAATACCTAGCCCAGAAAGCCAATAGGGCTTGCATCCATGAGGTGCACCAGATTATAGCAAACAAAGAAACAGTTCTTAACAGACCCCTGAGGACTCCCTGTGGACATCCCATCATGGCTCAGTACTGCTGCTGCTGCTGCTAAGTCACTTCAGTCATGTCCGACTCTGTGCAACCCCAGAGACGGCAGCCCACCAGGCTCCCCCGTCCCTGGGATTCTCCAGGCAAGAACACTGGAGTGGGTTGCCATTTCCTTCTCCAATGCATGAAAGTGAAAATGAAAGTGAAGTCATGTCCAACTCTTAGCGAACCCATGGACTGCAGCCTACCAGGCTCCCCCATCGATGGGATTTCCCAGGCAAGAGTACTGGAGTGGGGTGCCATTGCCTGGCAGCAATTAGAAATGCCCATCCTGAAGTGTTTTCCTGAAAGAGGCCTATTTGCATTCTTAAGCAGTACAGCCTGAGGGTTAATCTCCTAATTTAGCAGATATCTAGGGTGACTGAGGTTCTCTCTGGAGACCAGGGAGGCCACTGGGAGCCATCTCTGGATCCTTTCTCTGCCCTGTTACAGTCACTAATATCTCCCTGAAAGACGCTTTTGCATCTGTCTGGAGCACTGACTTTTCTGTGTCTTGGCCAGAAGATGCATTCTTTGATCACATGGGTATGGTAGCCAGTGGGGCTTCTGTTCACAGGTCCCACCAGACAGTAGCCAACAAGAATCAGCTGTTAACCAGCTATCTCCCCTAGGACTCAGTACAGTGGGAGCAGACAAAAACATCCAGCTCCCAGTCTTCCTCTGAAAGAGATCTACTTGCACACTTTAGAAACTGCTGCCTGAGGTTCCAGCTTCCAATCAACCAGCATGTAGGTGCTGCCTGAGATCCTCCCTCTGTGACACTGACAGGTCTTGGCACACTCAAAAATATTGGGAGCCACTAAAACAAAGGAGGCAGTTTAAACAACCACAAATATTGAGAGATAATTAAGAACTAGGGCTGCAAGTTTCACTTTCTACATAAGTCCATTCCTTTAGGACTGGGAGGAGTAGCTATTTTATTTAAAGTGAAAAAATCAACACAAATCTGCTGGGGTCTAGCCCCGGTGGATCCAGGGAAATTCGAAGCGGGGACGGTGTGGGTGAGGAAAACTAATTTATTTAATTAGAAATATAAGAGAGATTAGGAAGAAATAATATAGTAGGAAAATTAAGTGGAGAAAAGAGGCTGAATAACTTGGTTTATGTGGAGAACTAATAAAACTTTGAGACAAGAAGTTTGCACCATCTACATTAGGCCACTGGCATCCTCTTGAATATCGGGGGGTGCCCCGCCTTGGGCTCCCCCTCGCGTGGATCTTAGAAGCCAGGACAAATAAGTAGACATGGTGAGCCTCCACGCCCCAGATGGGAATTCAGCCAGAAATTAGAGTAAAGAAGAGACACGGGGGAAACCAGTCCAGTGACTGGCCTGGCCCCTATTGTCCTTCAAGGCCTTTTATACTTTTGATTCTACATAGAGATCAATGGGTAACACAAAGTTATGCAGCGTTAGCAGCCCAGACTCATCAAAACCAGGCTTTTTCTCTCTGCATACCTAGTTGTATACACAAGTCTTAGGTGATTTACATCATCTTCGGGCCAAAAGGCCAATTAACATTTTACGGCTCTTTATAAGGGTTTGTTAACCAGAAGACTTATATGTGTTGTTCTTCCCAAAGTCTAGTGCCACTCTCAGAAAGCAATAAATAAAGTTACATTCTTATATAGCAATGACACAGCAATTTATAACAAGTAAAAGGAGTACAGTGATTTATAACAAAAGAAAGGTAATTAGCTCAAAAGTCTAGTGTTGCTAACATCAAGACTACTATATACCTTTTTCTATATCCCAATTACATTGATTAACATCCTCCCAGGTGCCTAAAAGATAAAGAATATGGAGGCCTGGCAGCAATCATTGAGTCAACAGTGAAATCCTGTCACCAGTATGATTTTTACTCTTTGGAAAAGGCTCTGTATCTTTAAGATGCTTTAAGCTTTGTGCCCCTCACAGTTGGGGGCTGTAAGCAATTCACAAGCTGTAAAAGGTTCAGGGGAACCTGTTAGGCAAGTTAAGAGCGTTATCAGAGGGGGTTGAGCAGAAACACTTCTTTCAAATGCAGAAGACTAAAGCCCTGAATCAACTTTTTCCAGAGAGTGTCAGAGTGGAAAAATATAATAAGTCAGGCAGATTCTTATTTGGGGGGTACATGCTCAGGAAATACCAGGGGGAAACCCTGAGACCAGAATTGCCCTTGCCCATCAGGTCTCTGCCACATGACCTTGTCACGGGTGGGATTCCTCATGCTGGCTCCCACACAAAGTGTCAAGGAAAATGAATAAACAGGAACACTTTCCAAACAAAAGAACAAGATAAAACTCCAGAAACAGACCTCAATGAAACAAAGGTGATTTAGTTGATAAAGAGTCCCAAAAATTGTTACAAAGATGCTCACCATGTCAGGAGAACAATACATGAAAAAGTGAGAATTTCAAGAGAGAGAGAAAATATAAGAAAGTACCAACTGGAAATCACAGAGCTGAAGAATACAATAATTGAACTGAAAAAGTTAATAGAGGCAGTTTAACCATAGACTAGATAAAGTAGAAGAAAAGATCAGCAAACATGAATACAGGGCAGAGGAATTCATCTCATCAGCAGGCAAAAAAAAAAAAGGAATAATAAAGAGAATGAACATAGTTTAAGGGGCCTGTAGGACAACACCAAATGGATCAACATTTGTGTTATAGGGATCCCAGGAGAATAGAGAGAGAAAGGGTGAGAAAACTTACCTGAAGAGTAATGGTTGAAAACTTCCCTAACCTGGGGAAGGAAACAGACATCTAGATCCAGGAAGCCCAGAGAATTTAAAATAAGAAAACACAAAGAGACTCCGCTTAGAAATGTTATGATTTAAATGACTAAAGTTAAGACAAGGAGAGTATTTTAAAAGCAGCAAGAGAAAAACAATTTGTTACAATATAGGAACCTCACAAAACTATCAGCTGATCTTCCCAGCAGAAACTTTGCAGGCTGGAAGGGAGTGGCATGATATTATCAAAGTGCAAGGAAAAACTGCCAACCGAGAATACCTTTCATGGCAAACTTGTGATTTAGAATTGAAGGTAAGATAGTTTTCTAGACAAGCAGTAAACCTGCCCTACAAAATATTAAAAGGAAATCTTTGAGCTGAAATTAAAGGACATTAAATATGAAAGAATAACTCTCACCAGTAAAGTAAATATATAGTTAAACTCAGAATATTCTAATGTTGTAGTGGTCAGAGTAAATCACTTATAAATCTAGTACGAAGATTAAAACCTAAAAAGTAGTAAAAGTAACTATAACCACAGTAATTTGTTAATGGCTATATAAGGCTAAGTGATATAAATTGTACTATCAAAAACATAAAACATGGAGGGGGGAAAGTAAAATTACAGAGCTATATTATGTGTTCAAACTTAAGTTGTTATTGGCTTAAAATATACTGTTACAAATATACTTTATATAAGCTTTATGGTACCACAAGTGAAAACCTATAAAAAATATACAGAAGATAAAGAAAAAGGGATCTAAACATACCACTACAGAAAAATCATTAAATTACAAAGGAAGAGAAAAAGAATAAGAATGAAGGCATTACAATGAACAATGTGTCAATAGTAACTCCATTCCTATTGATAACATCTTTAAATGTAAATGAAGTAAATTCTCCAGTCAAATGACATAGTATGGCTAAATAGATTTCTGAAAAGATCCAATTATGCTGCCTATAAGAGATTCACTTCAGATATATGATATCACAGAGACTTAAATAAGATACATGAGATTAAAAAAAAAACTATGATCCAGAAATTTGATGTCTGGGTATATATGTGAAGAAAATGATATTCCTATGTCAAAGAAATATCTGCATGCCTATATTCACTGTATTATTATTTACTGTAGCCAAGCCATGGAAACAATGGAAACGTCCATGGACAGAAGAATGGGTAAAGAGCAGTGAAAAAACGTACAATGGAATACGGTTGACCCTTGAACAACATGGGGGTTAAAGGTGTCAACTTCCTGCAGTCAAAACTCTGTGTATACACTGGTCAGAATGGCCATCATCAAAAAGTCTACAAACAATAAATGTTGGAGAGTGTGTGGAGAAAAGGGAACCCTCTTTCACTGTTGGTGGGAATGTAAATTGATACAGCCACTCTGGAAGACGGTATTCAGATTTAAAAAACTAGGAATAAAACCACCATGTGACTCAACAATCCCATCACTAGGCATATACCCTGAGGAAACCAAAATTGGAAAAGACAGAGGCACCCCAAGGTTCGTTGCAGCACTATTTACAATAGCTACAATATGGAGGCAACCTAGATGTCCATTGACAGACAAATGGCTAAAGAAGCATATATACAATGGAATATTACTAGCCATAAAAAGGAATGCATTTGAGTCAGTTCTAAAGAGGTGGATGAACCTAGAATGCATTATACAGAGTGAAGTAAGTCAAAGAGAAAAACAAATATCATATACTAACGCATATACATGGAATCTAGAAAGATGGTGCTGATGAAATTATTTGCAGGGCAGCAATGGAGACACAAACATAGAGAACAAACTTAAGGACACAGGGGCAGGGTTGGGGAGGAAGGAGAGGGTGGGATGTATGGAAAGAGTAACACAGAAACTTATACTACCTTATGTAAAATAGATAGCCAACAGGAATTTGCTGTATGACTCAGGGAACTCAAACAGGGGTTCTGTAACAACCTAAAGGGGTGGGATGGGGTGGGAAGGAAGTTCATTAGGAAGGGGACATACATACACTTATGGCTGATTCATGTCGATGTTTCGCAGAAACCAACACAATTCTGTAAAGCAATTATCCTTCAATTAAAAGATAAACTAATTTTAAAAATCTGTGTATAACAGTTAGCCCTCTCTGTTCATGGTTATTTATTGAAAAAATCCACATGTAAGTAGATTAGCACAGTTCAGACCCATGTTTTCAAGGGTCATCTGTATTCAGCCATGAAAAAGAAGGAAATCTTGACTTTTGTGACAACCTGGATTGACCTGAGGGCATTATACTAAGTAAAATAAAGACAAACAGAAAAACAAATACTGTATGATATCACTTCTGTGTGTAATGTTAAAAAAACACAACACCTAATAGAAACAACAGATATGTGGTTGCCAGACAGGAAGGGGTGGGGCAGGGCATGGGCAAAATGTGTGAAAGTTGTCAAAAGGCATAAACTTTCAGTTATAAGATAAGTAACTCTCGGGGATGTAATACACAGCTTGGTGACTACAGTTAGTACTACAGTGTTGTATATTTGAAAATTGCTATGAGAGTAGATCATAAAAGTTTTTATAACAAGAAAAAATTTTGTAATTGTGTGAAAGGATGGATATTACATAATCATGATTGTGGCAATCATTTTCCAATAGACACACATATCAAATTATTATGTTGTGTATCTTAAAGTAATACAGTGTTACATGTAAATTATATCTCAATGAAATTGGAAAGAAAAAAAAGAGAGAAACTGGCACCCTCTGCAGCCCTGGGGATGCCCTCTCAGACCTTTCAAGAAAGAGCTTACCAAGGAGCTCTGAGAAGAGCAGTTGCTGCCAGTCTCTCTGCAGTGCTTTGGGATCTAACCCCATATTGAAGCAGGTCCCAGCCAGTGTGTCAGTACAGGTCAAACACAAGGGCCTGCCTGGCCATTTCTGACCAGCCACCTCCTCTGGAGGTACTCTTGGCTCCAGAGTCCCCTTGAGTTGCCCAATATCTCTCTGGCTATGTAATGTGGTGCAAAAACCTTCCTGCCAATCCTGTTTTCTCCCCCTCCATTTCTCATAGGTGTTACCCGCCCCTCCCATAAGCCTCTTACACTGCAAATTCCATCTCAGAGTCTCTAAACTGACATAGTACCAAGGATGGTCTGAGAAAGCAAGATAGGTGGTGGGAACTGGATCCTTCATTTCCCTGCTGGCGATGCAAACCTTATGCTGCTGTTATGTCACACATGGACAACC
>SJXQ01008741.1:208924-222536 GCA_006408695.1 Aepyceros melampus
GGGCACCCGGGGGGGCGGTGTGGGGGGGGGTTTGGAGGGGGGGTTGGGCAAACACAGTCCCAAGGGCCAGATTCCACCTGCCACCTGTTTTGTTGTTGTTTTAATCTGTATGCAAAAGTCTTTAATTTACCTTCAGTTTTTTTTTTTAATTAAAGACTTTTTAAAGTGCAGTTTTAGGTATACAGAAAAATTGAGCAGAATCCTCTCACGTCCCCCCCAAATGTGGACCTATTGTTAACATCTTGCATTAAGGCAGTGCGTTTGTTATAATTGATGAGGCAATGCTGGCTCAATCTTATTAGAGATAGGCCATAGTTTACAATATGTTTTGCTTTTCTGCAGTGTGTTCAATGTCTTTTGACTAAGGTATAATGACATGTATTCACTATTACAGTATCAGGCAGAATAGTCTCACTGCCCTAAAAATCCCATGTGTTTCTTCTATTCATCCCCAAATTCCTGGCAACCACTGATCTTTTTACGGTCTCCATACTGTTGCCTTTACCAGGGTCATAGAGTTGGAATGATACAACCACCTGTTTTCTTCTTTTTAACATTGTATTGGCTTTCAGCCACATGCATTCATTTCCATATTGTCTACTTTTGCACTACAACAGGAGAGTTGCAGACACTGTTTGGTCTTCTGCTGCTAAGTCACTCCTGTCGTGTCCGACTCTGTGTGACGCCATAGACGGCAGCCCACCAGGCTCCCCCATCCCTGGGATTCTCCAGGCAAGAACACTGGAGTGGGTGCCATTTCCTTCTCCAAAAAGCCCCAAAGTCCTTACTATCTCACCCTTGACTGGGATTCTGCTGACTCCTGTCTATGCACAAGGTGGCAGCCCAACTGTTGAAGTATTCTCTGGGTTGACTTAGTAGAATGCTCTAGTAGCATTTCTCCCAGCCAGAGAAATCGTCCAGCTGTTCGAGAAGCAGGCATGGGTGGATATGAAAGAAAATGAAAGCAACAATAGCACTGTCTGGTTGGTGCTAAGTCACAGTGAGCCACCAGAGAGAGAGAGAGTGACAAGCTGAGGCAGTGAACAACCCATTACAAAGTGTGAAGGGGAAAAAAATCAATTGTGAGATTGATTCCAGAGAACTTCAGAAGCTTCCAAAGGCCCTTACTACCTTCCCAAAGCCCTTAGAGCAAAAGAAATGGATGACCAAACTCTGGATTTCATAGCGTTGCTGAGAAGCCAGCCGGCTCAGCGGTATACAATCTGCCTGCAGTGCAGGAGACGTGGGTTTGATTCCTGGGTCGAGAAGATCCCCTGGAGAAGGAAATGGCTACCTACTTCAGTATGCTTGCCTGGGGAATCCCCATAGACAGAGGAGCCTGATGGGCTACAGTCCATGGGGTCGCAAAGAGTCAGACGCAGTGAGCACAGAGGCACAAAGTTGACAGAATGTTCAGCAGAGGCAGTTCTCTTATACCAAGGTCAAGACCTGGTTGTACACTTGAGACTATTAGTATGGGATGGAAGTTTGTTACTCCTCATATCCCCTGAATTCTTTAGAGACTTCAGATTGTGGCTAGCCCACCCTTCCCTTTCCTATAAAGAGAGTTACCTCTTATCCCAAGCCCACTCACACCCTCCATAAGGCAACAGAGGTGCGCTGTCATTTTCCTCTGGCAGCCAGGCAGATACCTGGGATTAAGCAAAACACAGCCAGGTAGATAATGGGCCTGCACAAATTAGCCAAGAACTGGCAGGGGTCAGGAGAGCACCATGGATTTAGATTTAAGCTTGAGAGTGTTTGATCTAGAGAACNAACAGAGGTGCGCTGTCATTTTCCTCTGGCAGCCAGGCAGATACCTGGGATTAAGCAAAACACAGCCAGGTAGATAATGGGCCTGCACAAATTAGCCAAGAACTGGCAGGGGTCAGGAGAGCACCATGGATTTAGATTTAAGCTTGAGAGTGCTTGATCTAGAGAACCAGGTCATTAGACAAGATAAGGGAGAGTTTCTTTTGGTTTTGACTTGGTGGCACTACCACTGATACTGGATTTAACACTCTGGTAAAGACTTCAGAGGATGGTGAACTTACTTCTATGGTGGCTTCTAGAAGCTTGGAAAATGCAAGGGCCCATGCTGAGTCAAGCGGAAACACCTTAATTGCAATGACAGACAGTAGAAGAAGGAACTAATAAAGCCCAAGGACAGCCCATGGGCATATTGGATTAAATCTATTTTGTGATGATAAAAGACCTACATGGAAACATGGAATGATGTTCCGTGGAACAGTCCAAAAGATACTCTTGCCAAGGTCATTAGTAGTTTACTGGCAAGAGGGACGCCAGCCTCAGTAAAAAGCCCCGTAGTCACTCTTTTCTGAAAGCTAGTTTCAGACATCAGGTAGAGCATTAACGGTCTTGGCTCATTTCTGATAATGGAATGGTGAGGCTCCTGAAGCAAAAGAGGCTAGGTGGCAGCCCTCAACCAGCAAAAGTCAGGGTCCCATGATTATGACAAAGCCAGGCAAGGCTGGAATGATAGCCATGCAGAAATGACCTTGAGAGTTCTGAGATATGTAACAGAACATGGCATTCATAGAAGCAATGTACAGGAGAATCAATGAGGGCACTGATCACTACCTATAAGAAGAACAAACAAATGGATGAGAAGAAGGCTGACAGTGGTTGCCTCAATAAAAAGTCATAATTGCTTCCCCTGTCCCCAGATCAAGCCAAAATGACTCTGCCAGTTGATTGATGTTTGTGAACCGTTGTCATCTGCCAACCCAGACACAGCATATAGGCATACAGACAGAGGGCCCACAGTGGCAAGGAGGCTATGAGTGGACCCAGCAACATGGATTCTCACTCAATAAGGCCATTGCTGCTGTTGCTGCTTCTGAATGTCCAACCTGCTGCCAACGCTGAGCCCCTGAGATAGATCTCTTCTCAAGGAGACCAACCAGCCATCTGGAGGCAAATCAATTATACTTCAACCCTTCCACCTCAGAAAAACATGTGAATCACTCTCACAGGAAAAGACACTCCTGCTGTGGGAGTGCTTTCTTGCCCTCTGAACCTCATTTCGCATCACTATCCAGAGTATCACAGAGTTCC
This sequence comes from Aepyceros melampus, assembly GCA_006408695.1. Classification (NCBI taxonomy): domain Eukaryota; kingdom Metazoa; phylum Chordata; class Mammalia; order Artiodactyla; family Bovidae; genus Aepyceros; species Aepyceros melampus. The sequence goes on from SJXQ01008741.1 coordinate 212,003, forward strand.
AGATCCCCACAACACAGTATCTGACCAAGGTCTCCCATTACAGTGAAGGAGATATAGGAGTGAGTTTTGACCATGGGATTCCCTAGGTACATGACACTGCACCACCGAGAATCAGCCTCTCTCAGAGAGCTTTGGAAAGGCTTACTGAAGGCAGAACTGAGGTTGCAGCTCAGATGAAGTACCTTTCTCCAGAATACCCTGCACATACTATTGGGAGAGCTCTAGATGGCATGGTGACTCCAACAGGGAGCACATTTGGACCAGGAGCCAAGAATTGGAAGCAGAAATGGCTTTACTCCTCATCATCTCCAATACTCACTAGGGAACACGATGCATCTCATCCTCACAAATCTCATCTTCTCATCGCTCCACTATTTCAGAACTCCTGGTTTCCAAAGTAGGAGCACTCTTGCCTGATAATACAGAAAAGGTCCCAGTGAACTACAAACTATGGTGGCCACTAGGGCACAAAATTCCTGCTTGACATTACTCTCCAGTTGCCCTCAGTGGTTTCTGGCTTGATCTATGCTCTTCATTGGTTACTTTGCTTCCCTGTTACCCTTCCCCATGGTCCTATTGCGGTTCTGTCTACCTCTTAAATGACTTGCATTCTAGCCTCCATAGTCCGCTTTGGGGGCCCTCAAATTAAGGGACTGGCCTAGAGAACACAAGAGATACTGCAATAACTTTTGCTCCTGTTTAGGAATAGTATTATGTCAGATTAAAATCATTCAAAATCAAAATAAATCTAATAGACCTATACTCCATGAATCCTGAAACAAGAATCCCCAGATATTCTACTTATGGTTGTTCTGCTTTGAACATGAAAATGCAGTGGTCACACTAAGATGACATTCAAGTAGTGCTGATGATCTTGCATCTCCATAAATTGTTCCATCAATCCAAAAACAAACACGGTACAGAAGAAACAGAGGAGATTCACACTCAAGGCATCTGAATTTTACACAGGCCATGATCAGGTAACAAACATGTGGCCAAGACTCTTTCTGCTCACGATAAGATGGGGAAGATGGCACCTAGCTTGGAGCAAGAAGAATGTCTCTCTCTTTGTGTGCATGGACAGCTGAGGGGAGGGACATCTCCCTGGCAGCTCTCTCAAGCAGAGACTGAATAGTGATAAAATGTTAGCAAAGCCAACGAGATTAAGGGGCATACTGTGAAAATACTAAGGCTATGGGACACCATTCAGATGGGAACTGGGCTGAATGGTTAGAATGGAAGAGAGCAGGGAAGCTGCCATCCACACAGGATGCTGCTCTAACCAAGTTCACTACTTGATGTGTAAGTTATTACACGGACAGTTCTACTCTGGTTTCCATTTCAATGACAGGGCCAGCCTTCTGCTCTGCCAGCCCCTCTTGAATCTATTCTTCTATTAGAGGGGACACTCTCTATGGAGGAGGTTGAGAAACAGCTAACGTGACATTTAAACCATTCCTTCAGAGATGAGGATCTTTGCCTGAAATGATCTTTTGCCACTTTCTCATAGGACAGAGGTCATGGAGGGTCACTGTCCTCAAGACAGCTCTTGCCCAGGGCTGCGGACCTCTGCCTGCTGGGGTACTTGCAGAAGGAGACTCTGCTCAGGGCAGTTCTCCTTCTCCAATATGCAACATTGCCTCCACCTACTGAACCCCCAAAAGTGCATTCTGAGCTCCCTGGTTCCTTGTGCATAAGAGAAATTGAGAGAAGTGCCATGGTAAACCAAAGCTGGCTATCTCTCTAGGCAGGATATGGGTGTGTATAAAGAGACCTCATGAAAAAAACAAAGCAATATAAATGAACAACAACAACAAAAGACAAACAAAAACAAATGCATTGTTAGAGTAATGGTTACCAGAGAGGAAGGGTGTGGGAGGGCAAAAATGGGTACAGGTGGTCAAGGGATGGTGATGTATGGAAGCTACTAAGAAGCAGGAGTGTGCAGGAGAGCCTTCAGACTATCACATGACCCTGTGAAAGGAGAGAGGGAAGCAAGCACTGGTTAGGAAGAGCCTCTTAGCCTGCAGTACAGCTCTGACAAGTTGTGACCAGGCAGATGTGGTTCTGGAGCCAAAGTTGCTTGTGAAATGAAACCTGCATTTGGCAAGACTGGCTGGCTTCAAAACTCCTAATGTGCCTTGTCATCAGCTTGGGAAGCCTCAGACCCCCAGATCTCTGGGTCATTCCCATGGTAGATCCAGAAGGTAGCAGCTGGGGATGCCAGTCAACTGTGTTTTCTGCAGCTGGTTTCTTTCTTTTTTAAAATATGTATTTATTTGGCTGCATTGAATCTTAGTTGCAGCATGTGGGATCTTTTCTTTCCTTGTGGCCCGTGGACTCTTTAGTTGTGACTTGGGGCTTGTTGCTCCATGGCATGTGGGATCTTAATTTCCCAGCCAGGGATTGAACCCAAGTGCCCTGCATTGCAAGGCAGATTCTTAAGCACTGAACCACCAGGGAAGTCCCCGCAGCTGGTTTCTTGATGGAACATCAGAGTGAGGCACCTTCATGGCCAGCACACCCTCCTTGCCTGGATACAATCCAGGTGACTCACAACAAAGCTGGAGTTTGTTCTCCAGATGAGTGACAGCGTTTGGTGGAACCTAACAAATTATGTTTTTCTTTCCTGCCTGAATTCTTAATATAGAAACATAACAAGGGCCAGCAGGCAGTGGGCAAAATGCCATGTTTCCTACTGAAAAGCCTAGTATGGGAGAAAGTGGCTTATATCTGCAGGGAAGGTGGGCATCTCAAAATGAGGCCCAGAATTAGACACTCAGCTATTCCAGCAACACTGATCACTGCTGCTGCTGCTGCTAAATCGCTTCAGTCGTGTCCGACTCTGTGCGACCCCATAGACGGCAGCCCACCAGGCCTCCCTGTCCCTGGGATTCTCCAGGCAAGAACACTGGAGTGGGTTGCCATTTCCTTCTCCAATGCATGAAAGTGAAAAGTGAAAGTGGAGTCGCTCAGTCATGTCTGACTCTTAGCGACCCCATGGACTGCTACAGGACTCTAAATCATGAGTTACTGCTAGAAAACAGAGACAGGAATGGGGGAGAAAACATTTCCTGAGGGCAGCCTCACTCCCAAAAGGAAAGAGAAACAAGCTGGGCTATTCATTCCCAGTCTGCCCTCTCAGGGAGGAGGGAAGGAGTGGTGAGAGAAAAGTCAAGAGGGCTTGAACTGCAGGAGACATGGAAAGATCAGGAACAAGGGAGGACCCTTCTCTTTCCTTCTGGTTCTAGTTTGAGTTCCCACCAGACTTGAGTAGAGGGTGGTGTACATTTGTGGTGTCTGGAGCAGAAGTGAACATGTGAGGAGAAAGATGGGGAAAAGGTTGCAGATTGTTTTTTCCTAGAAGCAGGTTCTAGGCAAGTTTGGGGTGCAAGATGTTTCTTAGGGATCAATGTCTGCGAAAAGGAAGGGGACGTGGGGTTGGGCAGTCACACTGGTTGCAGGCCTAACAAAGCCCAGCCCAGCCTGGGAGGGTGTTCTGGAGCAAATGTTGCCCAAAGACTTAGCCTGAATGGCACCAAAATGGTTACACTTCTGTACGCTCATCTCACATAGTGGTCAGACTCTAGGCTTCCCAGGAAGAGTATGACCTCAAATGAGACAATTGTGAGACTAAGGTAGATCCCGAAGGTGCTGACATCTGGAGCTGCTGGTCTGACTCTCTGGATCAGGACACTGTGATAGCTACTACGGGAGGAAAGCCAATACAGTTGAGCAGGATACTGGTGTAGCAACCATGGTTCAATTCCCCTGGGGACTCACTGAGCATCCGCCAATACTATGCCTCAGAAGTATCCTACCCAGGGATGGGAGGGCTGCAGTATTTCTCCACTGACTTCCATCCGTCATCAGTTGAGGTATATCCCGAGAAGTATTCAGTCCTTGGAGCTTCCAGGCAAGCACCTTTAGCACTGGAGAAAACCTTCAGGCAGAGCAGCTCAGATAAGACACTTGAGGTGGGAGGCTGCCCACTGCAGCCATAGACCAGCTTGGAAGAGATCGGGGGATGCAGAGTGGGATCTAAGACCAGCATCTGCCATATCTGTGAATATGCCTAGCAATGCCATCTGTTCTAAGGTGAAGTTAAATAACATCCTGAGTTTCTGCTGCATTTTGGGGTTGTAACCAATGGGTCTGTCATTCTGCGATTGGTCCAGTTCCATAAAATGTGAGCTCTGATATTCATTTCAGTAGCAGAGTATGAAAAGAGTGTGAATAACAACTGACTGGGCCATGGGTGATATGAGATCTTAGCCCCACTGAGGGCAGGAGTCTGGGCAATTCAGGCTGCATTGAGGACAATCTTTGATTCTTCATAGGGATGTTCAGGCTACGCTATAAGAACACATGTTTGACTTTGGGAAGTGTTTGGCCTCTTCCTGTCATCTAGGAGTTCAGTATTAGCCATTTTGCACCACACAGCAAAGAAATCCTGAAAGAGACTGAACTTGAAGTGCTCAGCTCACTGGGGGTTGTCCTGCAGCAGCCCTTCTCTTCCCAACTTTGCCATGGGTGGTGTGGTCCACCAAAGTGAAAGTTACATGTGCGAATGCCTACAAGTTTCCGGAAGCCGAGCTTCTTGCATGGCCCACCACTCCTATGTCTAAGCCTCTAGAATTTCTATCATTTAATCCACATCTCTAGTGATTGAAATATAAGTGCTTGTTGGCCTATAGCTGATGCCTGTAGGACTGTTGTCTTCCCTAGTGTTGAAAAGGGAACTCTCTTTCTTGTGAAATCAGGATATCATGGATCCAGTGGAGAGGGAGGCTTAAACAGATGGTTGGGGAGGCAGACTGCTTGAAGCACTTCTATGTTTCACCTAGAAAGCAGCGGTTTCTGGACTGTTTTCCAGTGTCCTTCTGCCCTGTGGGGTTAATAATGTACAAGCCATCTGTGCTATCCAGGAAACAGTTCTTCCTCCTGCATGAAGAGAACATGGTCAATTTGTAATTATTTTCCCATTCTTAGAATATGTACTTCCAGTAGTCTGTGTGGAATAACTTGGCTAAGAGTCAAGGTAAAGTTTCCAACTATTTTTGTCCTGAAGAAATTGTAATTATGTAATTTACATGAACTTGGGAAAGGCAACTGTGTCTTATCACTATACCTAGGAAGTAAGTGGGACAGAAAAAAATATATTAACACAGGTCTCTGCAGCCCACTTAACTCTCCACCTTGTGAAAGGAGTTCAGGCAGTGTCCACTGAGCTCTTGTTGTTGTTGTATTAGTCACTCAGTGATGTCAGAGTCTTTGCAACCCCATGGACTGTAGCCTGCCAGGCTCCTCTGTCTATGGAATTCTCAAGGCAAGAATACTGGAGTAGGTTGCCATTCCCTTCTCCAGAGGATCTTCCCGAGCCAGGGCTCCAACCTGCGTCTCATGTCTCCTCTTTGGCAGGAGATTCTTTACCACTAGCACTACCTGGGAAGCCCCACTGAGCTCTTAACACTCCACCCAACTCAATCTGGCCAGAAGTTCCTGGATTCTGGACCTATTTAGGCAGAAAAGTTAAAGAATAGAGAAGAAATATTTAATCTGAAGCATACCCTGTCCCATCTTCCTCATTTAAATGAATGGCACAGTCTTTATCCCTTGGTCCTCATAAGTCTTGTAGAATTTAACTGTAAGGTATTTGGGATCAGCTCATTCTTCTCTCTGCTGCCACTTTTCTCACTTAAGCATCGTCATTTCTCCATAACTGGCCCTCCAGCATCCACTATTGTTCCACTGAAACAAGTCTCCTCAAAGCTGCCAGCATAATCTTATTTTAGAAACTTAAATGTACTCATGTTATCTGTCTATTTAAAACATATCCTGACTTCCCATTGCTCTTAGAGTTAAATGCAAGCTTTTAGAATACTACAAAAAGAATGTGTATGTGTATAACTGAGTCATTTTGCTGTACAGCAGAGATTGGCACAACACTGTAAATCAAATAAAAAATAAAGTACTATAAAACCCTGCACGATCCTACCTGCTTCTTCACTTCACCTCACCCTATTTCCCCTCCCTCACTGAACTCCTGACACCACGAGCTTAGTCTTAGACCAGGTGCTCCTGAAAGCAGAAGCCAGAACAAGGATTTGAAAGCTCTGGTTTATTTTGGAGGGGATCCCATTGAGCACAGTGAAGAGAGGAGAGATGAGACAGGAAAGTGAGTAAAACAAACTAACAAACAAAAGGTGCTTTAGCAACTGGGTTACCACTGTGGGCAACTGGGGCTGAGTCCTACTGGAGACTCTCCAAGAACTGCCTGGGATGCACTTGTATTGTCTACTGAGGGACAAGGAAGCTGGGGGTATTCACCCATCTGCTCCTGTTCCTCACTGGTTGAGGACCACTGCTGGGAACGTTGACTCTCTGGTACTTTTATCTGTCCCCATGTTACAGCCAATCTTATTCCCATGGCAATGGGATGAAGGCCAAATCTGAATTTGCTACAGAGCCTTCTCTTGCTCTAGCTCCTGAAGCATGGGCAGTACCTCCTTAATTGAGCCATGCTGGCTCTTGATCCTCATTATTGGTCTAGAGGCCATGAGGAGAGATGGGATCAACATTTAGGAGAAACATTATCTTGCAAGGCATCTGCCTCAGATGAGCCCTTTGTATGTTTCCATCTAGGGGTGTCCTATATGCTCCACCAGGGAGCCATGGGGCAAATCTACCATCCCCAGAGTGTTCAGGGGAATGTGGGGGCTGGAGTTCTTAAATGCATCCGTCTAGATGTTCCTATCACAGGTCTTTACTCACTCCTTTCTCATAGGACCATACTTTAGCATATGCAATTTTCTGGGACTGTAAGTTTGTAATAGAGAAGAATCCTTTGTGTTCTGTTACCAGTTAATCGCTAAAGGGGTGTTGTCTCTAAGCTTAAATTATACATAATAGCCCATTTCTGGGAACCTTGCGTCCCAGGTAATGAGCTTTAAACCAGACCCACCTGTGATTACTGCGGGCAGAAGAAACTGCCCTCCAGAGGCTGATAGGTACCAGGAATTGTTCGATTTTACTCCCTCCCTTTTGCTACAAAAGGAGTCTGAATTCTAACTCAGGCAAGAGGGTTCTTTGGGGGCACAAGATCCCAAAAAAATTTGCTGCCTTTCCAGATAAGTCGTTATTTCTTATCCCAACAACTTGTCTCCTGATAATTGCCCTGTTGTGTGGCAAACAGTACTCTCCCTAACAAGTTTATAATTCTGCTCTTGTATAACCAAATGTGGGATCTGGTTTCATTCACAGTCTGCTCTCAAACTGCAGGAAATGACCTTTCTTTAAAGGCTGCTTGGGGAGGCCCTTTAGCTTTCAGACTAAACTGGTAGTTAGCTGAACTGCATCTGTCATTTTCTTCCTTGAGAGCATCAGTGTCACTTAACCAACAGGTTCCATGGTCCCTAAACTTATCATTGTCCTGATATCTCTGTCCATTGCATGAGCCAGTGCATCCCTCCTACCTGTATCCCTGCCCAGTGGGTCACAGGTGAGAGTCTTAGTGACTGTGATGCTACAGGACAGCCATCCCACTCACTACAAGCAATGAGGTTAGAAATCACTGCAAAACTCTGAGTCTGCTGTATTTTCTTTTTAATTTTTAAAGATTTAGAAACTGAGGTCAAACAACATGGCCAAAGTGGTCCTCCAGCTAGCTAATGGCAGAGTTAAGCCTGAAATAAGTCCTGTGACTAGTACTGTTTCTGATAGTCTATGTATAATTGTGTTGTGTTAATCACTCGGTCATGTCCAACTCTTTGCAACTCCATGGATTGTAGCCTGCCAGGCTCGTCTGTCCATGGAATTCTCCAGGCAAGAATACTGGAGTGGGTAACCATTCCCTTTTCCAGAGGATCTTCCCAATGAGGGATCGAACTCGGGTCTCCTGCATTGCAGGCAAGTTCTTTACCATCTGAGCCACCAGGGAAGCTCAGGTATAATAGAAGCCCTCTGTTTCAGTCAAACAGATCATTTCTCTAAGGTGGATAGTGTTCTTGATCCTCTTGGTGCTCTGTCCCTTTACTGGCTGGTGCACCCATTTGCCAGATGCTCTGAATGTTGGCCAGTGAAGTTCCTGGCTGTTCCTTCCTCCGAGAATTGCTTCTGGGCAAACAGAAACCCACAGGAGGCTGCACTACCCCTTCTCCCTCTTTCCAGCCCCTCACCTGGGCCAGATTTTAGCCAAAGACAAGCTCAGGGCATAAAATGCCAGTCCCCTTGCCTTGAGGTGCAACCAGTTTTATGGTGCAATTTATGCTTCAGAATTCCTGTAGGATTGCACTTAAGTGAGACTCTAGTGAGATCGCATTCTTGCTTAGCTTTTTCATCTGCTCTATCTTGCTTCCCTCATTCTCTTTTTCTTAAGAATACTCATCCAATTAATCACATAAGAATCCCCACCATAGATCTGCTTCTAAGGAACTCAAACTAAGACAGTTGGCAGAGGAAGCAGACCCTAAGGATAAGATTCTGAAGTTGATTGCTCACTGTCTGTATGGCACTGAGTATGTGACATTGCAATCGTTCCTGGCAAGCTGGAGCTATGGGATTGCTAACACTAACTGGAATGAGGTAGAGATGGAAGGGATGCTCCAGTTGGCACTGTGCCTTGGGCGTTTGAGGGGTTATGGTAGAGACAGCAACAAATATTCATTCCACGTAGCTCAGTCATTAAAGAATCTGCCTGCAATGCAGGAGACCCAGGTTTGTTTCCTGGATTGGGAAGATCTCCTGGAGAAGGAAATGGCAACCCACTCCTGTATTCTTGCCTGGAGAATCCCATGGACAGAGGACCCTGGCAGGCTACCGTCCATGGGGTTGCAAGAATCAGACAGAACTTAACAACTGAAAGAAAGAGAAAGAAAGACAGATTCAGATATATTCATCAATGATTTAAAAGCAAGGTTCAAGAGTCAGATGGCCTCAACAACATTTAAAAAGACTCATATCTTCTGCAGCTGAAGGGCAGATACAGGTGAACAGGGTCAGGGCCAGGGTGGTAATAGAGGTCCACAGGGCACAAAATTTACACTCAAAGTCATTCATCAGTACTTGCATGACCTTGAGTATGAGCACCTCCTTAAATTATATCACAGGAGCTTCATTTGCCTCAGCCTAGTCTTGAAACTATAGCTGAAGATCAAACACAGGAGTTAATTTTATGAGAAGCAGAACTTCAGAAAAGTTTGAATTCCTGCCTAGTCAAGAATCTTATATCAGGGACTTCCCTGGTGGTCCAGTGGCTAAGACTCCATGCTCCCAATGCAGGGGGCCAGGGTTCAATCCCTGGTCAGGGAACTAGATCCCACATGCCGCACCTGAGAGTTCGTGAGCCACAACTAAAAGATTCCATGTGCTGCCACAAAGATTGAAGAGCCTGTGTGCCACAGCTAAGACCCAGGACAACCAAATAAATAGTTAAAATAAAAAAAGAATCCTGCACCAAAGTTGGGCCCCCAATAGGGAAGGATTAGAGGTGCTAGTGTTAAGAACCTGCCTGCAATGCAGGAGATGTGAGAGACACAGCTTGGATCCCTGAGTCAGGAAGATCCCTTGGAGGAGGGTCTGGCAACCCACTCCAGTATTCTTGCCTGGAGAATCCCATGGACAGAGGAGCCTGGGGGGCTACAGTCCACGGGTCTCAAAGAGTTGGATATGAGTGAAATGACTGAGCCATGCACGTAAGACTTTGATATTTGAAATGAGAGTATCTGTGGAGATGGACTTGAGAAACTTGAATCTTCTGTTCCCTCTGAGCCCTCTGGGCTTCCAGAAATAGTTCATGACCTTAGTTCAAAGGTGGAATTCTCTCCCTTCCCTGAAGACTGGGCAGAAGCCTCAAATGAGATGCACGCCTGATAAAACACTTGCCCTCCTCAGCATCTGTTCCCACCTAATTTCCTGCCCACCAGACCTGTGGTGGTATAGCCACTAAGTCATTCTGACTCTTGCAACCCCATGGACTGTAGCCTGCCAGGCTCCTCTGTTCTTGGGTATTCTCCAGGCAAGAATACTAGAATGGGTTGCCATTTCCTTCTCCAGGGGATCTTCCCAACCCAGGGATTGTGTTGCAGGCAGATTCTTTATTGTCTGAGCCACCAGGGCCAGCTGGGGAAAAATATAAATCTGGATAATAGGGATTAGGTCAAAATAAACAAATTAATGTCCTAGATAGGACACTGAGTGACAGTGCTAGATGGCTTTTGGAAGCGTAGAAAAAGCGACGGCCCATATTGAATGACGTAGGGATGGCAGAACTGCCCAGATAGCTTGAGGAAGGAATAGTGCTAAAACAGATCTACTTCAAAATACTTGACAACGACAAAGGTCTGTCTAGTCAAAGCTATGGTTTTTTCCAGTAGTCATGTATGGATGTGAGAAGTGGACCATAAAGAAAGCAGAGGGCTGAAGAATTGATGCTTTTGAACTGTGGTGTTGGAGGAGACTCTTGAGAGTCCCTTGGACAGCAAGGAGATCCAACCAGTCCATTCTGAAGGAGATCGGCCCTGGGATTTCTTTGGAA
>SJXQ01008741.1:222861-304303 GCA_006408695.1 Aepyceros melampus
AGTTGGTGATGGACAGGGAGGCCTGGCGTGCTGCAATTCATGGGGTCGCAAAGAGCTGGACACGACTGAGCGACTGAACTGAACTTAACTGATTATTCCTTTAATTTTAATTTTTATAACCTATTACTTTGCAAAAAAAAGAGACTATTTTTTAAAGCAAACTTCATATATATATATATTATAATTTTTTGTGACTTATTTTTCCTTTAACATTGTATTTTTGAAAATCCAACCTCTACTCTAGATTTTTAATCTTTGCTTTTTGGTATTTGTTATCAATTTTCTATCTTTAAGAACCCAATCTTCAGTACCCATTTTTACTTGGAAGCAAGATTACTGACTTGACTGCTCTCTCCCGCTTTGGACTCTCCTTTTTCTCCACCAGGTCACTTCTATCTCCTCCCCCCCCCCACCCCCCGGCCTTTTTTTCTCTACCCAACTCTGTGACTCTCTTTGTGTGTTCTGGACTGTGGAGAACACTTAGGGAAATGATTACTGGCTGAATCTGTCTCTCTCCTTTTGATTCCCCCCCTTTATCTTCCTGGCCACCTCTGTCTCCTTCCTCCTTCTTCTCTTCTCTGTATAACTCTGTGAACATATCTGAGCGGTCCAGACTGTGGAGCACACATAAAGAAGTGATTACTGGCTAGCTTGCTCTCTCCTCTTTTGATTCCACCTCATCTAACCCTGGTCACCTCTATCTACCTCCTCCCTCTTCTCTTTCCATGTAACTCTGTGAACCTCTCTGGGTGTCCCTCACTGTGGAGAAACTTTTCTTCTTTAACCTAGATGTTTTATCAACAGTGCTGTATAGATGGAGAAGTCTAGAGGCTACTGTAAAAATAAGACTGAAAACCAGAAGCAGGAGGCTTAAGTCCAAATCCTGAGAACACCAGAGAACTCCTGACTCCAGGAGTATTAATCGACAGGAGCTCATCAAATGCCTCCATACTTACACTGAAACCAAGCACCACCCAAGGGCCAACAAGTTCCAGAGCAAGACATACCACACACATTCTCCAGCAACATAGGAATGTAGCCCTGAGCTTCAATATTCAGGCTGCCCAAAGTCACTCCAAACCCACTGACATCTCATAACTTATTACTGGACACTTCATTGCACTCCAGAGAGAAGAAATCCAGCTCCACCCACCAGAACAATGACACAAGCTTCTCTTCTCTAACCTGGAAACCTTGACAAGCCACCTGTACAACCCCACTCACAGCAAGGAAACTCCACAATAAAGAGAACTCCACAAACTGCCAGAATACAGAAAGGCCACCCCAAACACAACAATATAAACAAGATGAAGAGACAGAGGAATACCCAACAGGTAAAGGAGCAGGATAAATGCCCACCAAACCAAAGAAGAAGAGATAGGGACTCTACCTTATAAAGAACTCCAAATAATGATAGTGAAAATGATCCAAAATCTTTTTTTTTTATGTTTTTTTTTTCCCCAAAAGTTTTATTGGGGGAAAACTAAAAAACATTTATAGTACAATGTTTACAGTCACAATTTGTAGTGAATTGATTCCCCAAATATATTACAACTCAAGCTGACTTAACCTTGTTACATTCAAAATACCTACTTCTGTCAAAGTAGTTCACAATACATACATACATACATACTGCTCCAACTGTACCTACGTACAAACAAACTAAAGCTACTGCTCATTCAGCCGCTGTCCAGAAAAGCATTCCTGCCTTTCCACACGGGGAAAAAAAACATAGTACAAGTTTTGAATTTTCTGTAATTAAACAAGACATATTCATGTACTACATACCATTTTAGCACTAAAATGTGGCCTTTTCACTTTATATCTATATTTTTAAAAAGTGGTAAAAATCTTCTCCTTTTGTGCAGTTGAACCCATCCTACATTCAGAGTCTCTCAAGCATTAATACACAAAATACTTATTTGGTTGAGGAAAATTTAAGGCAAGTTCTGGCCCTTCCAAAGGCACTGTGAGATTACCTCCCCCCCCCCTGCTATGCTACATGTCGTTATATGCAGAGTATGTCACAGTGGAACTGGTGGAATAAGCAAACAAAAAACATCTTTTGCTAATTTATAAAGTTGGAATGAGAAAAGCATGCCACATGTAAGCCTGATTGCAATGTGGTCATTTTTTTCTTTTAAAGTTGGATGGGCTACAACCATTATACATTCTAAGAAAAACTCATAAGATATTCCTCAAACTACTTCCACAGCATCAAGATAGATTTCTGTAAAGAAATCATGCAATCTTTCAAAATTTATGTAAACAAGGAAAGAAATTAATGAAATATTACATACAATCTCTTAAATTAAGATTTTTTTACTCATTTACAATAAAATAATCATGTGAAGTTACAAAAGGCATATATTACTGTGAAAAGAACATACACTCCACATTTTGCTGATTAATAATGGCAATCATAACATAATAAAAGAATATCTATTGTTTTTCATCATACTTGATAAATAGAGTATGAACAAAATTTTCAATGTATACTTTTCACAAGATAATAAATCAGTTAAATAGTTTTTTTTTCATATTGAGTTGTGGTGCAGTGGTGCAAATCAACTCAAAACAGCTAAAAATTCAGCAGTTATTCCCCATCAATTACCAACTAAGCTCTGCCCAAGGCTTCCAGAAAGAACAGACAAAATGGTTCTGAATCAAACATCCATTAAGTGGCGGCAATGAAACCAGTAACCAGTAAGAAACTTTGGAATGCAAGGTTTTTTTTTCCCCAGACATATATAACTTTGTTAAAAAAACAAACACCTATGGAGCTGAGGTCTACTATCAAGGCATATGCTTGGCAGAATATTGGATTCTAAAAGCTTACAGGTTTAGCAAGGCGGTGGTTGGCTGGTTTGTTTACACTGGTCTGGGACAATTAGGAACTTCTCTCAAGATAAGAGTCCCGACATCTGGACTGTAACTAATGCTTTTCAAGTGAAGATATGGAATGGTGGTTGACAGCTGCTGGGGCTGGGTTGATTTTTCCTAAAATCCCAAACTCATCGGAGACCTAAAAAAGTTTGTTGTTTGTTTTTTTGTTCTATTCGCATCACAACTGCTCTGTTGTGAGTCTTTTGTTCATCAATACAAAAAGTTCGTTGGCTTTTTTCCCCCGCTCAACAAGAATGAAACTTCGTAATAATAAAACAAACAAACAAACAAAAAAACCAAAACACACACACACACACACACACACAAAACGAAGAGGGAACCGAAAGGGGAGGGGTGGGGGCCCCACTCCCGGCACTCAAGTTCGAGTCCAAGTGCTCTGCACAGCCTGCAGTCTCCTTGTGGCCGATGTCACTCCCCACATTCCCGGGCCCCCCTGCCCGTAAGCAGGGGCGCCCTCCAACACCCCCAGAAGGGCCTTCCTTTCCTTCTCCTCACTGGCACCCTCTTGCCCCAGTCGTCGGAGATGGAGAGGCAGCTGAAGATGGGTAGGGGGCTACCCGGGTCAAGGCCGAGGGACTCAGAGCCGCTGAGGCTGCCCGAGCTCAGGGAGCCGCTCAAGTAGCTGTCGCCGTCCGAAAGCGAGTCTGGGGGCTAGGGGGCGCATCGAACACCGGCGACTCGGACAGGCGGCGTGGCAACTGGAAGCTGAAGGGCGGCGAGGGCGGCGCTGGCAGGGAGGGGCGCGCTGGGCGGCGCCGGGGGCTGCGCGGGGGGCACCAGGCCCTGCTGCTGCTGCTGTTGGCTGCGGTAGTAGGCGGCAGCAGCCACGGCAGCAAAGTTGTGGGTCTGGATGGCGAGTGGTGTGATGAGGCTGCTCAGCTCCGGGCCGAAGGCGAAGGCGTTGTTGGCGCCTGAGGCCGAGGAGCAGGAGAGGGGCGGCGGCGTGCGCGACGTGGGGCTGTCGAGAAGCAGGGGCGACTCGAGGCCCCAGGGGGCTGGTGGTGGCCCGACGGGAAGCCCGAGAAGCTGAGGCTATGGTGCCACTTGGGCCGCGGTTCCCGCGGGAAGCCTAGGTGCAGCGCGTCGCGGGCGCTGAAGGTGCGCAGGTCCCCGGAGGCGCCCCCGGACGGCGCGGGTCGCCGCTCATCAGCGTTGTGGATGAAGTGGCAGCGCGGCCCGTAGGGGCAGAAGCCGATGGTGTTGAAGGTGCGGCACAGCTCGGTCTTGTACTTGGGTGCCGCGTCAGGCTGCGCAGCTCGTGGAAGCCGTGCGCGAACTGGCACTTCTCGCCGTACTTGCAGGTGCCACTCTCCTCGAAGGGCCGACACAGCTCAGTTTTGCAGCGCATCAAATTGATCTGGGAGCCGCCGCCCCCCTTCTGCTGTTGCTGCAGGTGCAGCAGGTGCTGGCTGCGCTCTCCGTTCTCGCTGAACGAGCCGTCCCAGAATTTGTTCCTTGTTCAGCAGGGCAGTGCCGCCGCCCCCCTACGGCTCCTTGAGGGTGCCATAGGAGGCCGAGCCGCCAGCCGCCGCACTACCATTAGCCGCGCCCGGGAACTGGGCGAGCAGCTGCTGGGGCTAGGCGCGGGGTGGGCGAGTGCGTGCAGGTTGCTGGCCAAGTGGCGTCGGAGGAAGCCCAGCGTGAAGCCCGACCTGGGGGCGGTGGCCACGGGTGTCCCCACCGCCTTCTTGTCCAGAAGAAGGGCAAGAACCTTCTTGTTCAGATTGAGGTTGGCCAGGGATTTCTCTGTCTTGCACAAGAAGTCGATATCGTAGAAGGCGGACAGAAGTGTGGTCGACATGTTTCTGGATCCTCTAATGGTAGGAGCTGGAGACTGGGAGATCCAGAGGAGCCCTCCGGGCAGCACGGGCCGGCCTGAGCCACGACGAGTAACAGGCGAGGGTCGAGGGAGAGACCGAAAGTTTGCTGGGGGACGAGAAAAGAGGAAGCGGGGGCAGCAGCGTGAACTGGTTTGAGGGTGCCCCAGAGTGCGGGGTTGGGGGGAAAGAAGAATTAAGCTAGAGCGCTCCTCTGCGCCCCTGGGTGCCCGGCCCACCCCCCTGTGCAGGAGCCCATGGCAGCTCGCGGACTGGTGGAACTCCCCAAAATCTTGAAATAAAAATGGAATCACAGATAAATAGCCTGGAGACAAGGATTGAGAAGATGCAAGAAAGGTTTAACAAGGACCTAAAAGAAATAAAAAAGAGTCAATGTATAATGAATAATGCAATAAATGAGATCAAAAACACTCTGGAGGGAACAAATAGTAGAAGAACGGAGGTGGAAGATAGGATTAGTGAGGCAGAAGATAGAATGGTAGAAATAAATGAATAGGAGAGGAAAAAAGAAAAACGAATTAAAAGAAATGCGGACAATCTCAGAGACCTCTGCGATAATATTAAATGCCCCAACATTTGAATCATAGGAGTCCCAGAAGAAGAAGACAAAAAGAAAGATCATGACAAAATACTTGAGGAGATAATAGTTGAAAAATTCCCTAATATGGGGAAGGAAATAATCACCCAAGTCAAGAAACCCAGAGAGTCCCAAACAGGATAAACCCAAGGTGAAACACCCCAAACACATATTAATTAAATTAACAAAGATAAAACACAAAGAACAAATATTAAAAGCAGCAAGGGAAAGACAACAAATAACATATAAAGGGATTCCCATAAGGATAACAGCTGGTCTTTCAATTGAAACTCTTCAGGCCAGGAGGGAATGGCAGGACATACTTAAAGTGATGAAAGAAAATAACCTACAGCCTAGATTACTGTAACCAGTAAGGATCTCATTCAAATATGAAGGAGAAATCAAAAGCTTTACAGACAAGCAAAAGCTGAGAGAATTCAGCACCACCAAACCAGCTCTCCAAAAAATGCTAAAGGATCTTCTCTAGACAGGAAACACAAAAAGGGTGTATAAACTCAAACCCAAAACAATAAAGTAAATGGCAATGGGATCATACTTATCAATAATTACCTTAAACATAAATGGGTTGAATGCCCCAACCAAAAGACAAAGACTGGCTGAATGGATACAAAAACAAGCTGCCTATATATGTTGTCTACAAGAGACCCACCTCAAAACAAGGAACACATACAGACTGAAAGTGAAGGGCTGGAAAAAGATATTCCACGCAAATAGAGACCAAAAGAAAGCAGGAATAGCAATACTCATATCAAATAAAATAGACTTTAAAACAAAGGCTGTGAAAAGAGACAAAGAAGGACACTACATAATGATCAAAGGATCAACCCAAGAAGAAGATATAATAATTATAAATATATATGCATCCAACATAGGAGCACTGCAATATGTAAGACAAATGCTAACAAGTATGAAAGGGAAAATTAACAATAACACAATAATAGTGGGAGACGTTAATACCCTACTCACACCTATGGATAGATCAATTAAACAGAACATTAACAAGGAAACACAAACTTTAAGTTATACAATAGACCAGTTCAGTTCAGTCGCTCAGTCGTGTCCAGCTCTTTGCGACCCCATGAATCGTAGCACGCCAGGCCTCCCTGTCCATCACCAACTCCTGGAGTTCACTCAGATTCACATCCATTGAGTCCGTGATGCCATCCTAAAAGAAGATATAACAATTATAAATATATATGCGCCCAACATAGGAGCACTGCAATATGTAAGACAAATGCTAACAAGTATGAAAGGGGAAATCAGCAATAACACAATAATAGTTGAAGACTTTAATACCCCACTCACACCTATGGACAGATCAACTAAACAGAAAATTAACAAAGAAACACAAACTTTAAATGATACAATAGACCAGTTAGACCTAATTGATATCTATAGGACATTTCACCCCAAAACAGTGAATTTCTCAAGCGCACATGGAACTTTCTCCAGGATAGATCACATCCTGGGCCATAAATCTAGCCTTAGTAAATTAAAAAAAAACTGAAATCATTGCAAGCATCTTTTCTGACCACAATGCAGTAAGATTAGACGTCAATTACAGGAGAAAAACTATTAAAAATTCCAACATATGGAGGCTGAACAACACGCTGCTGAATAACCAACATATCACAGAAGAAATCAAAAAGGAAATCAAAGTATGTATAGAAATGAATGAAAATGAAAACACAACAACCCAAAACCTGTGGGGCACTGTAAAAGCGGTGCTAAGGGGAAAGTTCATAGCAATACAGGAATACCTCAAGAAACAAGAAAAAAGTCAAATAAATAAACGAACTCTACACCTAAAGCAACTAGAAAAGGAAGAAATGAAGAACCCTAGGGTTAGTAGAAGGGAAGAAATCTTAAAAATTAGGGCAGAAATAAATGCAAAAGAAACAAGAGAGACCATAGCAAAAATCAACAAAGCCAAAAGTGCGACTGCACTGACTGAACTGACATGTTATTTTATGAAGTTTTTTAATACTTGAATAAGTGTTTAAATGATTCAATGAGAAGTCTTGTGTTTTAGTAAATTAATCTCATGGGGTAAAACATAAAGTGCACATGGAGTACTAAGATGGAACTTGTGAGACTAACTGGGGCTTGTGGCATAGTTAATTTATTCTCACTTGAGTTATGTACAGATTATTTGCCACCAAATTAAACAGTGATTCAGGGTGATTATTATGAACCTCAAGATAATATTTTCATCGAACTTCGTATTTTAAAAGCTCAGCAAAATATGCAAATTTACTACTACTACTACTACTATTACCAATTATAGTTTGTAGATGTAGAAGCTAACTAACTTCATCTTGAACTGCTGCTACTGCTGCTGCTAAGTCGCTTCAGTCGTGTCCGACTCTGCGACTCCTTAGACGGCAGCCCATGAGGTTCCCCGTCCCTGGGATTCTCCAGGCAAGAACACTGGAGTGGGTTGCCATTTCCTTCTCCAATGCATGAAAGTAAAAAGTGAAAGTGAAGTCGCTCAGTCTTGAACTAGTAGCAAGGAAAATCTAGGATTAATTAAAGAAGCTACATGGAATGTCTAAGGATAGTAGCCTTCCTTTCACAGATCTACTGAGTCCCAATTAAAACTAGTATAAAAGCTTTTTAACATAAAGGAAAGTTGGTGGTTCTATCTTTGAAATGTAAGTATTTATAAGTATGTATGAAGTACAAAGGTGATAACTAAATTATTTTAATAATAAATGAAAGATAGAAAACTATGTTCATGAGCACACTGTGAGAAAATAATTAAAGCAGGCATTCATCAGGCTTTTGAGCTTACTGTCTACCTCCATCCATCCATCTATCCATCCATCTATCATATCTATATCTATTTATAATATCAGTATATCTATATCATTAGGTGAATTAACCTTTGGTTTTATGGATTTCATCTAAGAATTATGTTGATTCATACTCCCAAGCATCTTTTAGAGCATTCCAAATACAGTATTCCACATCATTTATAACATGAATGACTGACACAAATAGCCACTGTCCTTTGAGAATCTGTACATCTTTTGAAAATGATACAATAGATAGAATATAAATCAAATATTTTATGAAAAAGTTCTGAGCACATTTGATTGGTAATTATTATTCATGTTCCTGCTCTTGTATATTGTTATACAAATTTCTTAGATGTAAGTAGCTAACAATATTCTTGATTATTAAAGAATTGTTCTATGTTAAATGTATTATTTTCATCCTGTATTATTGTACTCTCTCATTTTCTCTCTGGGATTCTCTCTGCTATTCTTCTTCTTCTTCTTCTTCTTCTCTCTCTCTCTCTCTCTCTCCAACCCCCAGCCATCTTGGCAGAAATATGTTCAACTCAAAATATAACCCTGATAAGTAAGAAATGAACAATAAGCTTTCAATTATAAATGCTATATAGTTTACAAATACTTATTGCCCTGGTGATTATGAGCTTTGTTAATTAAATCCATGAGTAAATATTATTTCTTTGAAACTGTATAAGTGATTACATGGGATTATATTTTTAATAGTTTTCATTGTCCAGTGGAAATGATAGTCAAGACTAATCAATAGCAGGAGGTAACTATAGGAACAATGAGCCAGTTTGTTCAGTCATGGAAAACCCAACTGTATCATCAGCACATCTAGCCATGTGTAAAGAAAATATCTTTCATTTCTTGAAAAAAAAAAAAAGATAAGTGCATATCCAAGAATAAAAATATTCTTTAGGTGAAGGCAATCGCTCATAATATTTTTTTCACATTCTATCTCTTGAATTGGTGAAACTGATTAGGGAAATATTTGTATGCCTAACTTAAAAGACAGGTCCTTTATTTCCAAATGTTTTATGATCAAAGGTTTTGACTGAAGTTACTAAGGCAGCATTGATTTGTTTTATTTTCCATGCTTTAGTCAGCAATATCAATGTCTGAAAAGTAAACAAATTGATTATTTGTAAACATGCTTGATGGCAAAATATATAGAAGCTTGATGTTGGATAGTAGCTGGTGGGAACTACTAATATAAAGACTCCCTTTCTAATCATAAAGACTCCCTTTCTAGTCATGTACCCATTTATTTCAGATGCAAGGGATTTGGTTCCTAAGTAATGCATTGACCATTCAGTAAAGTAACTACCCCTCTAGAAAATTTCAAATGTATTTTGAATGTCAAAGTTGACTAGAGATATTTTCTGATAGATCAACCACTCAGATAATTGAAATTATTCTCCCTAAAGAAGACAATTCTAGTTCACAAGCTTAGAAGATAAAATGCACACTCAATAAACAGTATAATGCTGATAAGTGGCATATGGTGCTAAAAACTAAGAAGTTGACAATTGATCATAAATCAATTATTATATCTATTATTATTATGTTTATTAACTTATATTTTAGCAGAATATTTAATGTCTCTTGAATATTTTATAAAATGAAAATCTCTGATAATAGTTTTTCTAATTATTATGGATACCTACAAACAATTACAAAAGTAATGTATAGTCACACACAAGCACAAACTTAGTGACAAATGAAAGGTAAGTGTAATTGTTGATTCAGATGGTAAAGAATCTGCCTGAAATGCAGCAGACCCAGATTTGATTCCTGGACCAGGAAGATCCCCAGGAGAGGGAATGACATCTGACTCCAGTATTCTTGCCTGGAAAATTTCATGGACAGAGGTGCCTGGTAGCCTATAGTCCATGGGATCACAAAGAGTTGGACACAACTGAGTGACTAGCACACACACAATTTTTTTTTAATTTTATTCATTTACTTTTATTTTTGGCTGTGCTTGGTCTTCATTGCTGTGCAGGCTCTTCTCCAGTGGCAGCAAACAGGGGTGGTGTGCAGGCTTCTCACTGTTGTCTGAGCAAGCTCTAGGACATGTAGACTTCAGTGTTCTGGTATTTCCATCTCTTGAGCAATTTTCCACAGTTTGTTGTGATTCACACAGTCAAAGGCTTTGCATAGTTAATAAAGCAGAAATATATATTTTTCTGTTACTTGCTACTTTTTCATTGATCCAGCGGATGTTGGCA
Organism: Aepyceros melampus; assembly: GCA_006408695.1. Classification (NCBI taxonomy): domain Eukaryota; kingdom Metazoa; phylum Chordata; class Mammalia; order Artiodactyla; family Bovidae; genus Aepyceros; species Aepyceros melampus. The sequence goes on from SJXQ01008741.1 coordinate 233,237, forward strand.
ACTTGATCTCTGTTTCCTCTGCCTTTTCTCAAACCACCTTAACATCTGGAAGTTCATGATACACTTATTGCTGAGGCCTAGATTGGAGAATTTTAAGCATCACTTTACTAGCGTGTGAGATCAGTGCAATTGTGTGGTAGTTTGAGTGTTCTTTGGCATTGCTTTTCTTTAGGATTGGAATAAAAACTGACCTTTGCTAATCCTGTGGCCACTGCTGAATTTTCCAAATTTGCTGGCATTGAGTGCAGCACTTTCACAGCATCATCTTTCAGGATTTGAAATAGCTCAACTAGAATTCCATCACCTCCACTAGCTTTGTTCATAGTGATGCTTCTTAAGGCCACTTGACTTTACATTCCAGGATATCTGGCTCTAGGTGAGTGATCACACCATCATGATTATCTGGGTTGTGAAGATTTTTTTTGGGTAGTTCTTCTGTGTATTCTTGCCACCTCTTCTTAATATCTTCTGCTTCTGTTAGGTCCCTGCCATTTCTGTCCTTTATTGAGCCCATCTTTGCATGAAATGTTCCCTCTAAAAAGTCTGACTTGGATGCAGTCTGAAAAATGACAGAATGATCTCTGTTTCCAAGGCAAACTATTCAATATCATGGTAATCCAAGTCTATGCCCCGCCCAGTAATGCTGAAGAAGCTGAAGTTGAACAGTTCTATGAAGAGCTACAAGATCTTCTAGAACTAACACCAAAAAAAGATGTCCTTTTCATTATAGAGGACTGGAATGCAAAAGTAGGAAGTCAAAAACACTTGTAGTAACAGACAAATTTGGCCTTGGAGTACAGAATGAAGCAGGGCAAAGGCTAATAGAGTTCTACCAAGAGAACGCACTGGTCATAGCAAACACCCTCTTCCAACAACATAAGAGAAGACTCTACACATGGACATCAGCAGATGGTCAACACTGAAATCAGACTGATTATATTCTTTGCAGCCAAAGGTGGAGAAGCTCTGTACAGTCAGCAAAAACAAGACCAGAGCTGACTGTGGCTCAGATTATGAACTTCTTGTTGCCAAATTCAGACTGAGATGGGAGAAAGTAGAGAAAACCACTAGACCATTACATTATTCAGGTATGGACTAAATCAAATCCCTTATGACTATCCAGTGGAAGTGAGAAATATATTTAAGGGACTAGATCTGATAGACAGAGTGCCTGATGAACTATGGTCGGAGGTTCGTGACATTGTACAGGAGACAGGAATCAAGACTATCCCCAAGAAAAAGAAATGCAAAAAAACCAAAATGGCTGTCTGAGGAGGCCTTACAAATAGCTGTCAAAAGAAGGGAAGTGAAAAGCAAAGGAGAAAAGGAAAGATATACCCATTTGAATGCAGAGTTCCAAAGAATAGCGAGGAGAGATAAGAAAGCCTTCCTCGGTGATCAATGCAAAGAAATAAAGGAAAACAATCGAATAGGAAAGACTAGAGATTTCTTCAAGAAATTTCAGCAAAATTTCACCCAAATTATTGTAGAAAGATATTTGACACGTTGTAAAATTTCTATACAGCTCTAATTATTTGTGATAATTTTATATAAATAGGAAATCATTAGCTAGAGCTATAAATATATCCATGTCTTTGAATCAGTAATTTCACAATTCCTAGAGAAATCTTGAACAGTTGAGTTTAAAAAGTGCTATGAATAAAAGTGCACACTGAAAAGGTATCAATGATAGTAACAATTAAAATGGATTAGAATTGTGACAAAATACACACACCAGATGAAACAATGGGTATGTGTGTGTGTGTTAGTCACTCAGCTGTGTCCAACTCCTTGTGACCCCATGGGCTGTAGCCCACCAGGTTCCTCTCTATATGATATTCTCCAGGCAAGAATGCTGGAATGGGTTGTCATTTCCTTCTCCAGGAAATCATCCTTCCTGACCCAGGGATTGAACCCCTGGTCTCCCACATTGCAGACAGACTATTTACAGACTGAGCTACCAGGGAAGAGAACCAAGGGATGGAGTCAGAGAAATGAAGCACAGCGAAAATAACCTTTTAATGATGATTTTGTAAGATTGGGTGTCTAGTTGGCAGGCACACCCAGGGCGGTTACAACAAGCAATTTATTCCCTAAACACAGGTCCCACCCCCAGCTCCTCATTGGTTGAGTACTATGGTGTGTACAATCTTCCTGGAGTTTGCCTAAGTTTCATCATTTCTTTACAGGGTATCCTTTTTTCTCCTTTCCCAACTTACATCTGCATTTTTCAACAAAGAATTTCTTGTTAGTTTATCCCTTCTGCCAACATCTTGTTTGCTTAGGAACCCTCCAGGTACATGAACTATGTCATGTCCGTAAGTCCTTAGGCAAGTTTACAGTCAGGGCACAGGCCTTGCGTGGAGTCCTATCTCTTTAGGATCCAGTCTGATCTCTCACCCTGAACTTGAAATTTTCGAGTCCAGGCCCCTCAACGTTCTCATGTCTACAAGTTTAACTCTTAGTTTTTTTTTTTTTTTTTTTTCCCATTCAGAGTTAGCTACTTTGTCTTGACAACGGACCTCTTCAAGTTTCTATTTCTTACAGAATGATTTAGAATGTTTTTAAATGCAATGAACAATATTTGATCTTTACTGCACTAATCATAAAGACTACAAAAATATCAAAATATAAAGGTATAAATGAAAGATATAAAAAACTATAAAAAGACTATATAAAAAACTAAGACAGAAACTATAAAACTCTTAGAAGAAAACATAGGCAGAACACTCCTTGACATAAATCAGAGAAAGATCCTCTATGACCCACCTCCCAGAGTAATGGAGATAAGAACAAAAATAAATGGGACCTAATTAAACTTTAAAACTTTTGCACACCAAAGGAAACTACAAACAAGGTGTAAAGATAACCCTTAGAATGGGAGAAATTAATAGCAAATGAAAGAACTAACAAAGATTTTATCTCCAAAATATGCAAGCAGCTCATGCAGCTCAATATCAGAAAAACAAGCAACCCAATGAAAAAGTGGGCAGAAGATCTAAACAGACATTTCCCCAAAGAAGACATATTATAGATGGTAATAAACACATGAAAAGATGCTCAGCATTGCTCATTTTTAGAAAAATGAAAATCAAAATTACAACACAGTAGAAATCCACACTGGTCAGAATGGCCATCATCAAAAAAGCTACAAACAATATGGTGCTAGAGAGGGTGTGGAGAGAAGGGAATTTTCTTGCATTGTTGGTGAGGTAAATTGATACAGCTACTATGGAAAACAGTAGAGAGATCCCTTAAAAACTAGAAATAAAACTACCCTGTGACCTAACAATCCCACTACTGGGCATATACCCTCAGGAATCCATAATTGAAAAAGATACATTTCCACCAAAGTACAAGGACATAGAAACAATCTAGATATCCATCCACAGATGAAAGGATATAGAAGTGTGGTACATATACACAATGGAATATTAGCCACAGAAAGGAACACATTTGAGTCAGTTCTAGTGAAGTGAATCAACCTAGAGCCTATTATACAGAGTGAAGTAAGTCAGGGAGAGAAAAACAAATATAGCATATTAGCACATTTATATGGAATCTAGAAAGATGGTACACATGAACCTATTTGGAGGGCAGCAATGGAGACACAGACTTAGAGAACAGACTTACAGATACAGTGGGGGAAGCAGAGGGTCAGATGAATTGAGAGAGTAGCTTTGAAACGTGTACATTACCATATGTAAAAGATATGGCCAATGGGAATTTGACACAGGAAGCTCAAATCTGATGCTCTGTGACAACCTAGATGGGTGAGAGGTATGAGGGAGGTGCAAGAGGGTGAGGACATATGTATAGCTATGGCTGATTCATGTTGATTGTATGGCAGAAACCAACAGAATATTATAAAGGCTTTATATTCAAATTAAAATTAAATAAAAAGTATTTTAAGAGAATATATAAAATTTAAGCAGATTAAAATTCATATAAGCAATAATAGTAATTGCATCATCTATTACAGTAACATATAGAAAATAGTATATAGCTGCTAAATAAGAAATAGTTGGATACTTAACATGTTTATGAACATAACTATTATAATTACTTTGAGAAGAAGAAAGCAAACATAAACATTTATGAAATCATTGTTACTTATGAAATAAGAATTCCTGGAAAGAATTTCCCCTATTATGAGGCTCTGCATTTTACCTATTTTTTAAAATAATACTCTTGATTTTCAAGGGAAGATTTTTTAAATTACTCTTTTAAATTGAAGAGTATTCAAATATATAATTTCACAACAGAATAAGGAAACATTAGAAATGCCATTTTTTGTCAACAAAAATTAGACAAAATACAAGGAAATTAAGAGCTATATAATTTTTGTGTCATTGTTCAAACTGCAATCAACAATTGTAATGTGTAGAATCAAAACCACCACTCACCTCATTTGCCATATGAAATAGAATATTGAATTTTCTTTTTTACTTCCTCTTACTTTCTCTCCGTTTGTAAAGAGTTGTTATTTTTAAGTGCAAGACATATACAATTCACATTAATTTGGTCTTCAGGAAATTTTTAAGAGCAAAGCCTTTGTGTTAATGCTTTAAATTACTTTTTTGCTACTACTAATAATAAAATGATAAACTTGTTCTGATCAAGGAAATAATGATGGTATAACTTACATTAATTTTTTTTATTTTATTATAAAACATTATGAGTTATTTAATTGTAGAAAAAATATAAAATTAACACATAAAACTTAATAAACATAATAAAATCTACTCATACTCATAGAGCATTTTTACATACTGATAAAATTTACAGCTACACTCCACATATAATTTTTTTTAAGTCAGGTTAATTTTACATGATATAGGTGCATCATTTGCACCTAGTTCTCTGAATTTTAACAAAAGTGTTGTAATTGCTACTGTGGTGAAGATGCATGTAGTCTTTTGTATCACAAAAGTCTTCTTGCTCCATAAGTTCCTCTCCTTCCTCTTTTACCTTATGTTCTGGCAACAACCTATATGTTTTTTATACCAATGTTTTTGCCTATTTAAGTATGATTTAGGAATTAAATCTTCAATATCTAATCCTTTGAGTCTAGCACCTCTACTTAATCTACTTGGATCTCATTTCTGTTGTTGAATGTATCAGCAGTTCATTCATTTTTATTGATCATTACCTGTCCATTACATGTCTGTATCATAGATTGTTCAAACATTAGAGTCATACACATTCAGGTAGTCTTCATGTTGTGTTTAAACCACTGTAACTTTTATATACAAATTTTTATTTGGACATATATTCTTATATTGCTTGGGAAAATAGCTAATCAAAATGCAGAGCTGTATGAATAAGTTTTAGTATAGGAGGAACATTCCAATTGATGTAATTTTCTATATTCACATGTTATTTCTCTGTCTTTTCCAACTTTTAACACTCCAGGTTAAAATTGGGTCAATTATATTTTAAAACTCATTATAGTTCTTTAAGTATATACATATAAGTCCTTAGTTGTGAATATTTTATTTTTTCATGTTTTTGAATAATGTTTTGATAGACTTGTTTTTAGTTTAATGAGATCTAATAGATCAATGGGGCCCAGGTGGTACTGTGGTAAAGAAGCCATCTGCCAATGTGGGAAACTTAAGAGACACTGGTTCAGTCCTTGCATGCGGAAGACTCCCTGGAGAAGGAAATGGCAACCCACTCTGGTATTCTTGCCTGGAGAATCCCATGGACAGAGGACCTTGGCAGACTACAGTCCACTGGGTCCTCACAAAGAATCAGACATGACTGAAGTGACTTAGGGCACAGCACAATATATCAATGGGCTTCCATGGTAGCTTAGATGACAGAGAATCTACCTGCAATGTGAGAGACCTGGGTTCAATCCCTGGATCAGGAAGATCCTGTGGAGAAGGGAATGGCAACCCACTCCAGTTTTCTTGCTTGAGGAATTCCAGGGGCAAATGAGCCTGGCTGTCTATAGCCCAAAGAGTCAGACACAACCAAGCAACTAATATTAACTAACACTAATATATCAATAATTTTTAATCCTAGACACTGTATATTGCTAATTTATGTGCTTAGTTACTCAGTCATGTCTGAATCTTTGTGACCCTAAGGACTGAGCCTGCTAGGCTCTCTGTCTATGGGATTCTCCAGGTAAGAATACTGGGGTGGGTTGCCATGTCCTCCTCCAGATCTTCTCAATCTATGGATCAAACCCAGGTCTCCCACATTACAAGTGGATTTTTTACTATCTGAGCCAGCAGGAAAGCCTAACTTATGTATTTAGCTAATTGTACTGTATCTCTATGTCTGTATCTGTATTTATCTACAATTATTTATCCACATATCTAATTAACATCTTCACTGGTTGTCTCATAGACATTACAGAGTATTTTACAATGCTTGAGCTCATTAATCAATCTCTTAATTTTTATCCTTTCCAGACTCAGTAAATTACATCTTAATCCATGCAGTGGATCAACCTAGACTACCTTGGTTTCATGCTTTATGTATTCTTTTCCTCACATGGCACATCCCATTCATCATCAGCACTGTGAATTAGGACCACAAATTCTGTCTTGGCTCCTTGTATTTCCTTCCGCATCAGACCTGACCTCCATCATCCAACTTCCACCACCTCTCCTCCGCGATGGTTGATAGATTTCCTGTTGACTATTACAATGTGTTTTGTTGTTGTTGTTGTTGTTATTCCTCATCAGCTTTCTATACAGAACCTAGAGAGATACTTAAAATTCCTTACCTCTATCAAGTAGTCCAACCTCAAGTTTTGCATAATCCTTTTCATTTTTTTTCAACTAGAGTCTTGATGGATCATTAGTTCCTGAAAAATCCAAGATTTGTCTCTATCTGTGGTCTTAACATGTATTGTATGTCTCATTAGACATTCTGTTTTGATTTTGCAGACTCTTCAAGTAGCAGGTCACTTATCTTGTCCTCACCAGGAACTTGGCAGCCTCCACTGTTAAAATGTTGATGACAGTTTGTATCCTAATGTGCCCTGTATAGTTTGCTCATAGCAGATTTACCTAACATGGTTTATCCCTAACATGCCTTCAGAGTAACTTAAAAGATGCCTTATCAGAGATGTTCTTAAAAAAGAAGACTCATTAACCATAAAAATATTCTAAATGAAAAAGTTTGAACTCATTCTTTCTTTTCAAACCTTGGAAAGCAAGCTGAATCTCCCACTAATAAAATTGCCAAAGACAATAGTGCCAAAAGATAAAATAATGGAATGTGGAAAATATAGGAACCTATAAAATATTGAAATGAATAAAAGTAATAGAAATGAAATATGTATATTCTTTTGTTTATTCTTTCACTGGTTGTTTCCTCATTGGTCTCATCAATTTTTATCAGTCACACAAGTCAAAAAAAAGTTTTATCAATCACAAAAATAAAGTAAGACTACTTTATACCCATATTGTGATTTACTAACAGCCAAGGGGATAAACATTTTAATTAACTTGTGAGCAGTCTATTGGATTTATTATAGCATACTAGTAAAATTTTATGTGTTCACCACAAACAGCTATGACCTTTATATAATTTCCTTTTGGAAGAAACTGTTGAACAGATAAAAGAAATAAAAAATCATCACCACATATTAATAATTTTATGAAGGTTACTATTCTCAATGTAACTTGTTTTATCCATCTATTGATTATAGCTCTTTATTCAAAAATAAACAAAATAATAAGTTTAATTTATAAAGTCTATTTGGAAATTTTGGCAATAGTGATAGATATTTAATAAAAATTCATCATATAGAAATTCAAAACCTATGATTCTTCATAAGATGTTTTAAAAAAAAACCCTGAAGATGAGAACTAATAGATGATTAATCTATTAAATAGCTCTGTATATATGTAAATCTAAAATGTTCAAGTAAGAGGCACTTGTTTAACAACCTGTAGTAAATGTTCATAGAAATATTTTAATGTACTTGTATTTCAATTTACTAAAGAACACACACATTTAAGTTTAATATCTCTAATTTCTCTATACTGGTCTGTTTTGCATGAAGTCTTTAAAGGAGATATGAATCATCACAAGAGGAAAAAATATTTTCACTGAATTGCTTTGGCCTTTTCTTCTTGACTTCATCTTTCCCACCTCTTTCTTCTTTGGTTCTGAGGCTAGACCATCTGCTCCTAGAACTTTATAAATTTTATTTTTTTCATCCTAATGTTGCATGTTCTCATTCTGCCCTACTTTTGACCTATACTTTTTCTTGAACATCATTTGGTAAATGGCTTACCCTCTATTTAGGCTGTCTGGGACAAACAGCAGGTAACTACGTTTTCTGAAAGGGACTAGAAAATATTCTAAACATCTCAACACAGAAGAAATTGAATGAATATATAGTGTGCCATCATCATGCCTCTTACTGATGGCAAAAAAGCATATAAGAAGCATTTGTGATCAGTCCTTTTTTTTTTAACCTGGGATTTAAAAAATAGTTTTAGAGTATAGCTGATTTACAATGTTGTGTTAATTTATGCCGTACAACAAAGTGAATCAGTTATACATATACATATATCAACTTTTTTAGATTTTTTCCTCATATAGGTCATTACAGAGTATTGAGTAGAGTTCCTTATGCTATACAGTAGGGCTTTACTAGTTATCTATTTTACATATGAAGTGAAAGTGAAAGTTGCTCAGTTGTGTCTGACTCTTTGCGACCCCATGGACTATACAGTCCATAGAATTCTCCAGGCCAGAATACTGGAGTAGATAGTCTTTCCCTTCTCCAGGGGATTTTCCCAACCCAGGGATCAAACCCAGGTCTCCCGCATTGCAGGAAGATTCTTTACCAGTTAACCACAAGGGAATCCCATTTTGCATATGAAGGTGAAGGTGAAGTCGCTCAGTCGTGTCCGACTCTTTGTGACCCCGTGGACTATAACCTACTAGGCTTCTCTGTCCATGGGATTCTCCAGGCAAGAATACCGGAGTGGATTGCCATTTCCTTCTCCAGGGGGTCTTCCCAACCCAGGGATCGAACCCAGGTCTCCTGCATTTGAGGCAGATGCTTTAACCTCTGAGCCACCAGGGAAGCCCATTTTGCATATAGTAGTGTGTATATGTCAATCCCAGTCTCTCAATTCATCCTCCGCTGACCCCCTTCCTGGTAACTGTAAGTAAGTTTTCTACATCTTGACTATTTTGGTTTTGTAAATAAGTTCATGTTTACCATTTAAAAAAAAATAAATTCCACATGTAAGTGGAATAATTTGTCTTTGTCTGTCTGAGTTTCTTCACTCAGTGGGACAGTCTCTGAGTCCATCCATGTTGTTGCTATTGATATTGTGTTCAGTCTTGGAGAACAGTGCTGTGTGCCACTCAGGGTGAGCATGAGAATGGTGAGATGGTATTATCTTCTTTTGCTAAAGAGATAGAGCTAATGTCAAATTTACAACAGGAGGAAAGGAAAACTGGAATTCTTCCAGGTATATCTTTATCCACATTAATTTTTACACAAAAACAATTTGAAGCCCAAGGTATCTTTTCTTCCCAAGAAACTCAGTGTTTCACAATATACCACAAATTTAGCTATAGATACATAATTTACACCATTTAAATTATTTTCATATAGTATGAAAGAATACACATAATCAAAAAATAATCTGCTTCTATATATTTAATAATACTCTCTATAAAAGAACAAAACTAGCCAATTGTTAATAGTTTAAAACTAAAACAAAACCTGGCCAATCTATTCATGGTAAAGGAAGTCAGAGTGAGCCAGAGGAGAGTAACATTGAAAAAAAAAAAAAAAAAACCATGGCAGAGGAAGTCAGATTCACAGAATTTTATTACCAAAACTAAAATACATTCTTGTCTATTCTAAACCTTTTTTAGAGATGAGAGTACTAACACGGAGACCATTACGCAATTTGCCATAATAGAAAATGTAATTACAGAGTCAAGATACTCCTGATAAAACAAGAGCAATCACAAAGAACAACATAAAAGCAATGAACAGTATTCTGTTTTTTGGCATTAAGAGACATCTGCATTATAAGATTTCTGTTTTACAGTGAAGGAAAATAATTGTCCAATGGGTCATGCTAAAAAGAAAATATTCACTTTTTTCTCTGAAAAGGTATTAAATGATATCATGGTAACTTGATCAATACCAAATTCATAGATGTGAAAAATAATTTCATACATATGAAACCATCACTGGAAAATATATGGAGATAAAATGAAAACTGCAGCCCTAAAGAACAGCAATCCTAACAGAAGCTTTCAGTAAAAGTTGTGAATCTGGTGCCCTACATTGTTTGCCTGATTCCAAACTCACCACCATGTAAGCAACTCTCAAAAGCAAGTCTCTATCAGCTCAACCTTCAGCGTATTCCTCAAAGTTGTTGGCAATGCACTTGTTTACAAGAATATTTGTAGAATTATGAGGGCTTTTTCTGTATGCTTTCTCCATTAATGATTATCATGCAGCTCTTAGACTCCACAATTAATTTAAGCTCTTAGCTTTTTTTGTCAAGGTTGATTAATCTTCATTGTTCTTCAGTGTGCCTGAAGAACTATGGACAGTGGTCCATAATATTGTACAGGAGGCAGCAAACAAATATTCCCAAAGAAAAAGAAAAACAAGAAGGCCAAGTGGTTATCTGAGGAGGCTTTACAAATGGCAGAAGAATGAAGAGAAGTGAAAAGCAAGGGAGAAAGGGAAAGGTACATCCAATTAAGTGCAGAGTTCCAAAAAAACATACAAGAAGGACTTCGTCAATGAACAATGCTTAATAATAGAAGAAAACAACAATAGGGAAAAGACTAGATATCTCTTCAGGAAAACTGGAAACATCAAGGGAGGATTCAGCCCAAAGATGGGCACAATAAAGGATAAAAATGGTAGAGTCTTAGTGTATGCTGAAGAGATCAAGAAGTGATGGAAAGAATACACAGAACTGTATAAAAAAGATCTTAATGAACCAGATTACTACAATGATGTGTTTAGTCACCCAGAGCCAGATATTCTGGGGTGTGAAGTCAAGTGGGCCTTAAGAAGCACTGCTGTTAATAAAGCTAGTGGTCTAGAGATCTCTTCAGGAAAACTGGAAACATCAAGGGAGGATTCGGCCCAAAGATGGGCACAATAAAGGATAAAAATGGTAGAGTCTTAGTGTATGCTGAAGAGATCAAGAAGTGATGGAAAGAATACACAGAACTGTATAAAAAAGATCTTAATGAACCAGATTACTACAATGATGTGTTTAGTCACCCAGAGCCAGATATTCTGGGGTGTGAAGTCAAGTGGGCCTTAAGAAGCACTGCTGTTAATAAAGCTAGTGGATGCGATGAAATTCCAGTAAAGCTATTCAGATCCCGAAAGGGTGAAGCCATCAAGATTTTACATTCATTATGTCAGCAAATCTGAAAGACTCAGCAGTGGTCATAGGATCGGAAAAAGTCAACCCTTATCCCAATATCCAAGAAGGGTAGTACCAAAAAATGTGCTAATCATCAGACAGTTGCACTCATCTCCCATGCTAGTAGGGTCATGCTTAAAATCTTGCATGCTAGGTTTTAAAATTATGTGAACCAAGAACTTTCAGTTGTCCACACTTGGTTTAGAAAAGGAAGAGGAACTAGAGATCAAATTGCCAGCATTCACTGGATTATAGAGAAAGCAAGGGAATTTCAGAAAATTATTTATCTTTAAAGTCAACCCTTATCCCAATATCCAAGAAGGGTAGTACCAAAAAATGTGCTAACCATCAGACAGTTGCACTCATCTCCCACGCTAGTAGGGTCATGCTTAAAATCTTGCATGCTAGGTTTTAAAATTATGTGAACCAAGAACTTTCAGTTGTCCACACTTGGTTTAGAAAAGGAAGAGGAACTAGAGATCAAATTGCCAGCATTCACTGAATTATAGAGAAAGCAAGGGAATTTCAGAAAATTATTTATCTTTATTTCATCAACTACATTAAAGCCTTTGACTGTGTGAATCATGGCAAAGTGTGGAAAGCTCTTAGATGGGACTACCAGACCATCTTACCTGTCTCCTGAGAAACCTGTGTGCAGGCCAAGAAGCAACAGTTAGAACCCTGTATGGAACAACTGACTGGTTCAAGATCAAGAAAGGAGTACAATAGGGCTGCCTGCTTTCACCCTGTTTGTTTAACCTATACACTGAATGCATCATGAGAAATGCTGGGCTGGGTGAGTAAAAAGCTGGAATCAAAATAGGCGAGAAACATCAATGACTTCAGATATGTAGATGATATCACTCTAGTGGCAGAAAGTGATACATCATAGATGCAATGAACATGAACTTGGGCAAACTCCAGGAGATGGTGAAGGACAGGGAAGGCTTGCGTGCTGCAGTCCATGGGGTCACAAAGAGTTGGACATGACTGGGTGACTGAACAACAACAACGACATTTGTTTAACCTATACACTGAATGCATCATGAGAAATGCTGGGCTGGGTGAGTAAAAAGCTGGAATCAAAATAGGCGAGAAACATCAATGACTTCAGATATGTAGATGATATCACTCTAGTGGCAGAAAGTGATACATCATAGATGCAATGAACATGAACTTGGGCAAACTCCAGGAGATGGTGAAGGACAGGGAGGGCTTGCGTGCTGCAGTCCATGGGGTCACAAAGAGTTGGACATGACTGGGTGACTGAACAACAACAACGACATTAAAGTATTTTTGTCAAGATGTTTTTGAAGATTTAGTGAAATATGAACTTTGCTTTTCTCTTCAGCTTCCTTTCATGTACTTAGATTCAGACACATCCTTCATTATTTGGAGAGTCAGCTAACTGGGGCCAGGATCTTACTTCCAGTCTCTGGACTATGTCTTTACTGGAGTCACCTCTAATCCGTCCCATCCCACAGTCTGGGTCTGGGTATTTAGAAGGAGGAATATTGAGATCACGAGCTTCTGAGAAGGCCACGATTGAGAGTTTAGTATTGATTATTTCAAGTTATCTTCTGGTTTAAAATTTTATGATTAATATTAAAATGTAACAGTAATAATAAAATAACTGAACTAAATTGAACTGAAACTTATTAAATGAGCATCTAGTATTAAATCCTCTGAGTTTTACTAGTATGCTTTAACCTTTTACACAGGAGAAAGTAATGTGTTAATTTTAATGTTAATTTGTATCAAACATTAGCATTTTGATTTCCAAACTACCCATGTAAAACAAGACACATAATCCTGAGCATAGATTTAAATGACAAAATCGATGTATTAATATAAACCTTTTCTTTCCTATGTCTATGTTAATAATAAAATAACTGAACTGAATTGAACTGAAACTTATTAAATGAGTATCTAGTATTAAATCCTCTGAGTTTTACTAGTATGCTTTAACCTTTTACACAGGAGAAAGTAATGTGTTAAGTTAATTTTAATGTTAATTTGTATCAAACATTAGCATTTTGATTTCCAAACTACCCATGTAAAACAAGACACATAATCCTGAGCATAGATTTAAATTACAAAATCGATGTATTAACATAAACCTTTTCTTTCCTATGTCTATGTGCATGTATGTAAGTTTGTATATATATATATATATATAATGGATCATTATTATTATATTTGCAATAAAATAAAAATGGCAAAATTATAAATTTTTGAATAGTAAAATAATGGGCCAAGAGATAATAATTTTACTTTAAAAATTTATAATAATTATAAAGCACAGAAAAATTTTTTTCTATCAGACAAATAGGTATGCATATGATGTTTTCCTTCATACAGTAGTTCAAAATGGTACTTTCCTGAATAAATGATTTTTTCATTTCAAATATTATTTTGGATGAAGATATTAGCCATAACCTGCATGATTCTGAATTTCAATATTTAATTCTGGAAACTTTTTTTTTCCTTCGTCCCCTGCTGAACTTTTTTTCTCAATAGTCTGAGTGTAAATGTGCCAGCTAAAAGAAAATATTTGTGCTTTATTTCATTGTGAGATTTAAGAAACATTTCTGTAAGCACATTAAAGTTATTCAGCAGTGAAATTAATGCTCTATATACAGTATCAACATTTTCCAGACTGCCTTTCTGATTGGCATGACTCAGATTTGGATTAAGCTGAAAGTTTCAACTCTGGCAGGATCTTGATTCATTCTTAAGAAAATAATTCAAACTAAATAACAATGCATGTGTAAGCATCTTACATCAGATACAATTATCTTAAACATACACATTTTGTATACTGAGAAAGAAATAATCTAGACAAGCAGTAGAATTAAGTTTCCTATCTTTAATTGCACTTATATGTAATGAGCATTTAGTTGCAAGTTGTGGCCAACTCTTTGCAACCCTTTGGACTGTAACCCACCAAGCTTCTCTGTCCATTTGATTTCCCAAGCAAAAAGACTGGAATGGATTGCTACTTCTTTCTCCAGGGGATCTTCCTGACCCAGGGTTCAAACTCTCATCTCCTGTGTCTCCTCCATTGCAGGCAAATTCTTTACCACTGAGCCATCAGTGACTCAACTGAAATAATAAATTCATGGACATATATATATATATATATTTGAGAATATACACAAAGCATAACAACAAAAATAGATACTCATCTATTTCTGCACTTATGCTTCTCATCAAAATTTCAGTTTTAGAATCTACTATAAATTGGAAGTGGTCAAAAAAGAGATGGCAAGAGTGAACGTCAACATTCTAGAAATCAGCAAACTAAAATGGACTGAAATGGGTGAATTTAACTCAGATGACCATTATATCTACTACTGTGGGCAGGAATCCCTCAGAAGAAATGGAGTAGCCATCATGGTCAACAAAAGAGTCCAAAATGCACTAGTAGGATTCAATCTCAAAAATGACAGAATGATCTTCGTTCATTTCCCAGGCAAACCATTCAATATCACAGTAATCCAAGTCTATGCCACAATCAGTAACACTGAAGAATCAGAAGTTGAACAGTTCTATGGAGACCTACAAGACCTTTTAGAAAAAAAGATGTCCTTTTCATTATAGGGGATTGGAATGCAAAAGTAGAAAGTCAAGAAACACCTGGAGTAACAGACAAATTTGGCCTTGGAATGCAGAATGAAGCAGGCCAAAGATTAATAGAGTTTTGCCAAGAGAACACACTGGTCATAGCAAACACCTTCTTCCAACAACACAAGAGAAGATTCTACACATGGACATCACCAGATGGTCAACACCGAAATCAGATTGATTATATTCTTTGCAGCCAAAGATGGAGAAGCTCTATACAGTCAACAAAAACAAGACCAGGAGCTGACTGTGGCTCAGATCATGAACTCCTTATTGCCAAATTCAGACTTAAATTGAAGAAAGTAGGGAAAATCACTAGACCATTCAGGTATGACCTAAATCAAATCCCTTATGGCTATACAGTGGAAGTGAAAAATAGATTTAAGGGACTAGATCTGATAGATAGAGTGCCTGATGAACTATGGACAGAGGTTCATGACATTGTACAGGAGACAGGGATCAAAACCATCCCCATGGCAAAGAAATGCAAAAAAGCAAAATGGCTGTCTTGGGAGGCCTTACAAATAGCTGTGAAAAAGCAAGTGAAAAGCAAAGGAGAATAGGAAAGATATAAACATCTGAATGCAAAGTTCCAAAGAATAGCAAGGAGAGAGAAGAAAGCCTGCCTCAGCGATCAATGCAAATAAATAGAGGCAAACAACAGAATGGGAAAGACTAGAGATCTCTTCAAGAAAATTAGAGATACCAAGGGAACATTTCATGCAAAGATGGGCTTGATAAAGGACATAAATGGTATGGATCTAACAGAAGCAGAAGATACTAAGAAGAGGTGGCAGGAATAAACAGAAAAACTGTACAAAAAAGATCTTCAAGACCAAGATAATCATGATGGTGTGATCACTCACCTAGAGCCAGACTCCTGAAATGTGAAGTCAAGTGGGCCTTAGAAAGCATGGCTACAAAGTTAGTGGAGGTGATGGAATTCCAGTTGAGCTATTTCAAATCCTGAAAGATGATGCTGTGAAAGTGATGCACTCAATATGCCAACAAATTTGGAAAACTCAGCAGTGGCCACAGGACTGGAAAAGGTCAGTGTTCATTCCAATTCCAAAGAGAGGCAATGCCAAAGAATGCTCAAACTACCGCACAACTGCACTCATCTCACACGCTATTAAAGTAATGCTCAAAATTGTCCAAGCCAGGCTTCAGCAGTACGTGAACTGTGAACTTCCAGATGTTCCAGCTGGTTTTAGAAAAGGCAGAGGAACCATAGATCAAATTGCCAACATCCATTGGATCATCAAAAAAGCAAGAAAGTTCCAGAAAACATCTATTTCTGCTTTCTTGACTATGCCAAAGCCTTTGTGTGGATCACAAGAAACTGTGGAAAATTCTGAAAGAGATGAGAATACCAGACCACCTGACCTGACTTGAGAAATCTGTCTGCAGGTCAGGAAGCAACAGTTAGAACTGGACATGGAACAACAGACTGGTTCCAAATAGGAAAAAGAGTACTTCAAGGCTGTGTATTGTCACCCTGCTTATTTAACTTTTATGCAGAGTACATCTTGAGAAACGCTGGGCTGAAAGAAACACAAGCTGGAATCAAGATTGCCAGGAGAAATATCAATAACCTCAGATATGCAGATGACACCACCTTATGGCAGAAAGTGAAGAGAAACTAAAAAGCCTCTTGATGAAAGTGAAAGTGGAGAGTGAAAAAGTTGGCTTAAAGCTCAATATTCAGAAAACGAAGATCATGGCATCTGGTCCCATCACTTCATGGGAAATAGATGGGGAAACAGGGGAAACAGTGTCAGACTTTATTTTTTGGGGCTCCAAAATCACTGCAGATGGTGACTGCAGCCATGAAATTAAAAGATGCTTACTCCTTGGAAGAAAAGTTATGGCCAACCTAGATAGCATATTGAAAAGCAGAGATATTACTTTGCCGACTAAGGTCCGTCTAGTCAAGGCGATGGTTTTTCCTGTGGTCATGTATGGATGTGAGATTTGGATTGTGAAGAAAGCTGAGCACCGAAGAAACGATGCTTTTGAACTGTGGTGTTGGAGAAGACTCTTGAGAGTCCTTTGGACTGCAAGGAGATCCAACCAGTCCATTCTGAAGGAGATCAGCCCTGGGATTTCTTTGGTAGGAATGATGCTAAAGCTGAAGCTCCAGTCCTTTGACCACCTCATGCTAAGAGTTGACTCATTGGAAAAGACCCTGATGCTGGGAGGGATTAGGGGCAGGAGGAGAAGGGGATGACCGAGGATGAGATGGCTGGATGGCATCAGTGACTTGATGGACATGAGTTTGAGTGAACTCTGGGAGTTGGTGTTGGACAGGGAGGACTGAGGTGCTGCGATTCATAGGGTCGTACAGAGTTGCGCACGACTGAGAGACTGAACTGAGCTGATCAGTTCAGTCACTCAGTCGTGTCTGACTCTTTGTACAGGAGGCAGAGATCAAGACCATCCCCATGGAAAAGAAATACAAAAAGGCAAAATTGCTGTCTTGAGAGCCCTTACAAATAGCTGTGAAAAGAAGAGAAGCAAAAAGCAAAGGAGAAAAGGAAAGATATAAGCATCTGAACTGAATTGATAAATTATAAATAAAGTGCCATCAGGTCAGTCAGTTCAGTTGCTCAGTTGTGCCTGACTCATTGTGACCCCACACACTGCAGCATTCCAGGCTTTCCTGCCCATTACCAACTCCTGGAGCTGCTCAAAACTCATGTCCATCGAGATGGTGATGCCATATAACCATCTGATCATCTGTCATTCCTTTCTCCTCCTGCCTTCAACCTTTCCCAGCATCAGAGTCTTTTCCAATGAGTCACTTCTTCACATCAGGTGACCAAAGTATTAGAGTTTCAGTTTCAGCATCAGTCCTTCCAATGGATATTTAGGACTGATATCCTTAGTGATGGACTGGTTTGATCTGCTTGCAGTCAAAGGGACTCTTGAGAGTCTTCTCCAACATCACAGTTCAAAAGCATCAATTCTTCAGCCTTCTTTTTGGTCCAACTCTCACATCCATAGTTGACTAATGGAAAAACTATAGCCTTGACTAGACAGACCTTTGTTGGCAAAGCAATGTCTCTGCTTTTTAATATGCTATCTAGGCTAGTCATGGAGAAGGCAATGGCACCCCACTCCAATACTCTTGCCTGGAAAATCCCATGGGCAGAGGAGCCTGGTAGGCTGCAGTCCATGGGGTCGCGAAGAGTCGAACAGGATTGAGCAACTTCACTTTCACTTTTCACTTTCATACATTGGAGAAGGAATGGCAACCCACTCCAGTGTTCTTGCCTGGAGAATCCCAGGGATAGGGGAGCCTGGTCGGCTGCCATCTATGGGGTCGCACAGAATCAGACACTACTGAAGTGACTTAGCAGCAAGCTAATCATAGCTTTTCTTCTACGGATCATGTGTCTTTTAATTTCATGGCTGCACTCAATATCTGCAGTGATTTTTGGGGCCCAAGAAAATAAAGTCTGTCACTGTTTCCATTGTTTCCCAATCTCTTTGCCATATAGTGATGAGACCTCACTTTTCACTTTCATACATTGGAGAAGGAAATGGCAACCCACTCCAGTGTTCTTGCCTGGAGAATCCCAGGGATAGGGGAGCCTGGTCGGCTGCCATCTATGGGGTCGCACAGAATCAGACACTACTGAAGTGACTTAGCAGCAAACTAATCATAGCTTTTCTTCTACGGATCATGTGTCTTTTAATTTCATGGCTGCACTCAATATCTGCAGTGATTTTTGGGGCCCAAGAAAATAAAGTCTGTCACTGTTTCCATTGTTTCCCAATCTCTTTGCCATATAGTGATGAGACCAGATGCCATGATCTTCATTTTAGGAATGCTGAGTTTTAAGCCAGTTTTTACACTCTCCTCTTTCACCTTCATCAAGAGACTCTTTCGTTCTTCTTTGCTTTCTACCATAAGGGTGGTGTCATCTGCATATCTGAGGTTATTGATATTTCTCCCAGCAATCTTTTTTTTAAATTTATTTACTTTTTAACTGAAGAATGACTGCTTTACAGAGTTTTCTCCCAGCAATCTTTATTCAAGTGTATGCTTCATCCAGTCCAGACTTTCACTTGATATACTCTGCATAGAAGTTAAATAAGCTCCCCATTTTGGACCAGTCCATTGTTCAATGTCTGGTTGTAACTGTTGCTTCTTGACCTGCATACAGATTTCTCAGGAGGCAGGTCAGGTGGTCTGGTATTCCCATCTCTTGGAAAATTTTCCACAGTCTTTTGACCCACATAGTCAAAGGCTGATTGTATTTTACGATACAGAAGTAGATGTTTTTCTGGAGTTCTCTTGTTCAGTGTGCTCAGTGAGATAATAAAATGCACTATTCTTTGATAATTTTCACTTAGCTTCTATCCCATTCATTCTTTCATATGTGTATCTATAGTCAAATATCCTCCTTTCTCTCGCTCTGTCTCTGTTTCTCTCTTTCTTTCTGTCTCTGTTTCTATATATTATATAATATATATATAAATATATATATATTATATAAATATATAAAAAATATATACACACATGATATTTGTTTGCCATGTTAGGAAATATGCCATATATGTCATTACAGAATTGTATAATTTTTTTTCATTTAAGGAAACAAAAGTCACTCAGTTTTGTCTGATTCTTTGCAACCTCATTGACTATAACCCACCAGGCTTCTCTGTCCATGGAATTCTCCAGGCAAGGAGGCTAGAGTGGGTTGCCATTCGCTTCTCCAGGGGACCTTCTTGACCCAGGGATCAAACCCAGGTCCCCCACGTTGCGGCAGGTTCTTTCCCATCTGAACCATCAGATGTCACATAGTTCACTGCTGTCACATATGACACATGCACAGAGCCAGTTTTAGCTCCAGTGTCCACAGGAGCCGTTGGTTTTCTCAGTTCTGTTTCCAGTCCAGCATCAGGCTTTTCTGTCAGTTGTCACATCTTTTTATTTTCTCATAATATGTAGCAGTGTCTCACATCATTTCTCTGCTGTTTCCTAACCTTATTAATTTTGAAACGTACAGACCAGTTTCTTTGTAAAATGCCTTTGCAAGGTGGGCTTACACAGTCATTAGATTCAGAGTATTTAATTTTCAGGAATATCTGTGAACTGATTTGTCCTTCATGGTGCCATCTTTTTAGGAAGAATTTTTTTTTGCTTGACCCCATAACAGTGATATTAGTTTTGATGATTTAAGGTAGTGGCCAATAGTTTTCCATGCTGGAAAGTTACACTTTTTTTTTTTTCATTTATAATTAATGGTTTGTTGGAAGATACTTTGTGTCTCTTTATAAGTTATAACTCTTGATAACTTTATAACACTTTGTAACTCTTCAAACTTTAACTCATTAGTTTTAGCATACATTACAATTTTGAAATACATTATTTCTTTTTTATTTACTAGTTGGCATTTTTGTTCAGTCTCATTTACTTATTTCATACACACACACACACACACACACACATATTAGAATAATAACAACGGGTGTTGGTTTGCCATGCTAGAAAATTCCCAGGTGAAATCTGAAACTCACCCCAGTATATGGAGGGCAAAGAGAAACCAATAAATGAAGCAGACCACTCTAGGTTGGTAGGTGGTTAATGTAATAAACAAGGAAACTTACATAGGAGGCTTGTCTTTAGTGCTGCAGGACAAGAAGATCTCTGAGCCCACCCCTTGCAACTCTTAAGTTTAGAAGGGCATTAACTAGGTTTGATGGCTCAGCGGTTAAAGCGTCTGCCTCCAATGCGGGAGACCCAGGTTCAGTCCCTGGGTTGGGAAGATCCTCTGGAGAAGGAATGGCAATCTACTCCAGTATTCTTGCCTGGAGAATCCCATGGACTGAGAAGCCTAGTAGGTTACAGTCCACGGGGTCGCAAAGAGTCGGACACGACTGAGCGACTTCACCTTCACCTTCAACTAGGTTCAGTCATATATTCGGTCTAGATGGTCTCAAATACACCTCACTGTATCAAGGCTTTGAACTTGAAAGGGCTCTTAGTATCGGAACAGTGCTTTTTGTTCAGCCTCTCAGTCATGACCAACTCTTTGTGACCCCATGGACTGCAGCATGCCAGGCTTTTTTGTCCTTCACTATCTCCCAGAGTTTGCTTAAACTTATATCCACCAAGTTGCAAACAGTAGGCACAGCCATGGACAGGAGAAGGGTTCAGGAGCCTCAGATAGCCTAGATCTAGCCAGGGATCAACCTGCAGTCAGGTCATGCCCTTTCCACCTCCTCCAACAAGGTATCCTTCTTTTATTCAAAGTGACAGTCTCTGAAGATTTTTATTCATTTTCATATTCAAGATGTCACAGATTTAGCTGCAAAGACTCTTCCTCATGGGCTTTTTCATGTCCTTTGACATAACCCATGGCTCTTTGAACCTTTTCTTCCTTCCTGTTCAAACAAAATATTTCAGGTTCTTCTTGTAATTATACTACCCAAACCCTAAATTAGACATGAATGCAGGAGTCCTTGTTTCATTAAGTGAAGAATTTTAGAGACAAGAATGAGACATGACTTAGAGGTCAAGAGCAAGGTTCTAGGTCCCAAAGGGCCTGAGATTTTTGTTCTGGGTCTGCTGTGGCTTTTAGTGCTGAGATCTTGGGAAACTTCCTTACTATGTTCTTCTGTTTCCTCACTTATAAAATGGGGCTAATAATAATATGTATCTTCTAAGATTATTATTATAATTAAAGTTTAATTACATCTAAGACATGGCCCTTAGTTAGAGTTCAATTAATGTTAGCTGTTGCTTTTCTATGTGTCCAACATTCTATCTTCTGATTTGATTTCAATTATTTTCCAAGTAAGTGTAAATCCAGGAAAAGAGGAGCCATCTAGTCATATTTGTAATATTTTAGCTATTGTTGTTTTGTTGTTTAGTCACTAAGTTGTATCTGACTCTTTGTGACTCCATGGACTTGCAGCCTGCCAGGCTTATCTGTCCATAGGATTTCCCAGGCAAGAATGTTGTAATGGGTTGCCATTTCCTTCTTCAGGGCATATTCCTGAGTCAGGGATCAAATGTGCATCTCTTGCATTGTAGGCAGAGTCTTTACCACTGAGTCACATGGGAAGTCCATTTTGGTGACATATTAGAATGTGATTTCAATGAGAGTTTCACCAATCAGTAGTATTGCCAGGCACTTATTCTTTCTTGTTGTTTTTATATCTTTTCATTGAAATACTGTGCTCATTTTAAAAATATATTTTATACTCCGGGAGTTGGTGATGGACAGGGAGGCCTGGTGTGCTGCAATTCATGGGGTCGCAAAGAGTCGGACACGACTGCGCAACTGAACTGAACTGAACTGAAGATTATTATTATAATTAAAGTTTAATAAATCTAAGACATGGCCCTCAGTTAGAGTTCAGTTAATGTTAGCTGTTGCTTTTCTATGTGTCCAACATTCTATCTTCTGATTTGATTTCAATTATTTTCCAAGTAAGTGTACATCCAGGAAAAGAGGAGCCATCTAGTCATATTTGTAATATTTTAGCTATTGTTGTTTTGTTGTTTAGTCACTAAGTTGTATCTGACTCTTTGTGACTCCATGGACTTGCAGCCTGCCAGGCTTATCTGTCCATAGGATTTCCCAGGCAAGAATGTTGGAATGGGTTGCCTTTTCCTTCTTCAGGGCATATTCCTGAGTCAGGGATCAAATGTGCATCTCTTGCATTGTAGGCAGATTCTTTACCACTGAGTCACATGGGAAGTCCATTTTGGTTACATATTAGAATGTGATTTCAATGAGAGTTTCACCAATCAATAGCATTGCCAGGCACTTATTCTTTCTTGTTGTTTTTATATCTTTTCATTGAAATACTGTGCTCATTTTAAAAATATATTTTATTTTGAGTTAATAGATGCTCTCATCTAGTTAATTATTATATCTGTCACTTTAAATGTGTACATTTTTATGGATGTATGGGAACATTTATGTTCTACTTTCCTAGCAAATTTCAATCGTTAGTACACAGTATTATCAACTACAGTTGTCATTTTACATATGAGATCCTCAGAACTTAGTTATCTTATAATTAAAACTTTATATACTTTTGCCAACCTTATCATATTACTCTAAATGCCCAGGCCCTGGCAACCAGTTTTCTGTTCTCTATATGAGTTTTTTTTTTTTTTTTGATTCTACATATAATGATTTGTCTTTCTCTGTGTGGCTATTTATTTAGCATAATTCCCTACAATTTAACCCATGTAATTGCAGATGACAAGATTTCCTTTTTCATTTTGATTGAGTAATATTCTATATATGGTATATATGTATATACACACACATGTATAGCTGAGGATATTTTATATTTTGATTGTCATATTAGTTACACATGCACATATTGTCAAGATTCAGAATTTATACTTAAAATCTGTGCATTTCACTAGAATTTGACTTAAAAAATAATACTATATATAACTGAACTAGTGCACACAATTCAGGCTTGTATTCATGTTGCTGTTTGACAGAAGCCAACAAAATTCTGTAAAGCCAATTAAGAAGAGGTGGCAAGAATACACAGAGGAAATGTACAAAAAAGATCTTCATGACCTGGATAATCACGATGGTTTACTCGCTCATCTAGAGCCTGACTCCTGGAATGTGAAGTCAAGTGGGCCTTAGAAAGCATCACTATGAACAAAGCTAGTGGAGGTGGTGGAATTCCAGTTGGGCTATTTCAAATCCTGAAAGATGATGCTGTGAAAGTGCTGCACTCAACATGCCAACAAATTTGGAAAACAGCAATGGCCACAGGACGGGAAAAGGTCAGTTTTCATTCCAATCCCAAAGAGAGGCAATGCCAAAGAATGCTCAAACTATCACACAATTGCACTCATCTCACATGCTAGTAAAGTAATGCTCAAAATTCTCCAAGCGAGGCTTCAGCAATACGTGAACCATGAACTTCCTGATGTTCAAGTTGATTTTAGAAAAGGCAGAGGCACCAGAGATCAAATTGCCAACATCCACTGGATCATGGAAAAAGCAAGAGAGATCCAGAAAAAACATCTATTTCTGCTTTATTGACTATTCCAAAGCCTTTGACTGTGTGGATCACAATAAACTGTGGAAAATTCTGAAAGAGATGGGAATACCAGATCACCTGACCTGCCTCTTGAGAAACCTGTATGCAGGTCAGGAAGCAGCAATTAGAACTGGACATGGAACAACAGAGTGGTTCCAAATAGCAAAAGGAGTACGTCAAGGCTGTATATTGTCTGCTTGTTTAAGTTATATGCAGAGTACACATGAAAATTCTGGGCTAGAAGAAGCACAAGCTGGAATCAAGATTGCTGGTAGAAATATCAATAACCNGCTTTTTCCCTCTTCTTCATGGCGTACGGGCCCCCGGTGGACAGCACGGGGCCCGCAGGCGGCCTCACTAAGGGGCGCGGGGCGGGGATGCAGCCCATCGCCTGGAAGCTAGTCCGCCCCCCAGAGCCTGTCTGCCCCGCTAGTCATACCTGGGGGTCGCCAGCGCGAAGGACTGGGCGCGCCCCTTCAGACTGTGACCGCGCAGGACACGAGCATGAACCTGCGTGCACCTTGGAAGGATCTGCACTTGCCAGTCCCAGGGCGGGAGAGTTGCTGCGGGCAACTGGAAGGATCTCCAGGAGTCCCTCCTTGGTGCTGGAGACTGAGGCCTAAATATATAATTTTTGAATGCCTTTTGGTATTGTATGGAGAGGATTTTTATTTATTTGGCTTCTTACTCCATGAATTATAATTGATGTAGTTTTTCTATATTTCCTTTTAATGCTGTTTTAAGTTTGTTTATGATCTTTGCATTAAAAGTGATAAGGAACAATAGTCTGCAGTTTTATGCTGGAAAATAAATAATTTTGAAGTGTTTTTTCCTCTATACTATAGAACATCTTAATTGCAGAAAAATAGCTTTCTTCAAATAAATGTATTTCATGAAGATAGTAACAAGAGCTTTCCCCACATTACTTTAGAAAGAAAATATTATTCTACATTATATGTAAACCCTAAGACTCAAACAAATTTCCCTAAATATAACTAAAACATGAAACCCATATAAGAGTAATCAACTATTTGTTTGTGATTTAGCATGTCTAAAACACTGATTTCTGACTTCAAAGGATTTATATGGTTAATAATTGCTTTTATGCAGAAAAAAATTTCTTTCATTTTTCTCAATTAAGATGCTGAATTCTGTATAATTTTCTTCAACACTTTCTCAAAAAGTTTGTGTACTAGTTGCACAACATTAGACAAAAACATGATTATGTTTAAAGCATGGTAGAGGACAAGCCAGAGTGACAGAGGGTAACGCGGAGTATGACACTGTGTTGCTGCTCTGAGCACCAACCATACTACATACCTAGAGACTTTTCCTGTACATCATTTTAATAAAAGTATTTTATAGTGTTTTGGGTATTAAAACACAATTTTTTCCAATATAGCCATCAACTACATTTTTTTTTATTGAGAGGTAAATACATTCTCAGAAATTTCAATTAAAAACCAAGAGGATTTATATTAGGAAAATATTAAATAGAATGTTTTTGGAATATTCATTATCTGTTTACTTATTTTTTTGATTGTGTATTACCTTTTCTAAAGAATTCTCATTACTATAAATGAATTTTAGAGTGTTTATTATTGATAATCTTAAGAGTTTTACATAGTTTCATGATTGACAATAATAAAATGTTTAACAACCATATATTAATTATTAGAGACTTTAATAACTAACAAATTTCAACTTAAGACATTAAGAAATACTTGGGCTTTCCTGGTGGCTCAGTGGTAAAGAATCTTCCTGCCAACACAGGAGATGCAGGTTAAATCCCTGTTGCAGGAAATCCTCTGGAGAAGGAAATGGCAACCCAGTCCAATATTCTTGCCTGGGAAATCCCATGGACAGAGGAGCCTAGTGGGCTACAGTCCATGGGGTTGCAAAAGAGTTGGACACAACTTAGTGACTAAAGAACAATAAGAAATACTTAAATATTAGGAGTGAAAGGACAATGATGTGATAAAATTTTATATTTAAGATGAAATTAGTAAAAGCAGAAAACAAGAAACAATTATATTTATTGGGACAGTATTGACAACATATGGGGTCTAAAGACTTAGGGAGGGTTGATACCAGGATGGTTTCAGAAACCTTACCAGTGGAGATGCTTGGACTTCCTTTTGGAACTAAAATTTTAACATGACCTATCTCAACAAACTCTCTTTCTGTGTGTAAATTCAATATTCTAAAAGTTCCTAGTTGAAGAATCAAGACTAATAGTATCAATTTTCTGCTATTGCGTTCATATTTGATGGTTATTATGACTTGGTCGGTCATTTGATAGAAGTATGACCGCCATGAGCCTATTTCTGTGCAGAATGACTATAACCATAATAAATGGGATTTTTAGCAAAAATGATGTCTCAAAAGACATCATGTTACAATTCCAATATTTCTATAATTATTTGGTACATCCACTGTATGCAATATTAAAATGGTTATTAAGATTTACATTTATTAAATATTTACTTCTACATTAGCTATAGGTTTTTCATGACAAATATTCTGCTTGAGAATTCTTTATATCTTAAGAATATGTATTACAAAATCAGTCACTAGAACCATTTCACAAGAAAGTACCTTAAAAAAAAATCTGATCTTAATAACTGCTGCTGCTGCTGCTGCTGCTGCTAAGGCACTTCAGTCATGTCCAACTCTGTGCGACCCCATAAACTATAGGCAAAAAAATCAATTTTAAGTCTATGTCTAAAAATATCAAAAAGCGATTTGTTCAAGCTGTGTACAAAGCTTTAGTTTATGTGATTGTATTCTAAAACTACATCATCACTGTCAACTTTTTAAAAATGCACAATGTAAGAGTTGTGAGTTGTTTTATTTGGGGAAAAATGAGAGTTGCAGCCTGGGAGACAGCACCTCAGATAGCTCTGAGAAACTCCTCCAGAGAGGCGGAAGGAGGAAGGTTAATATATGTGATTTTGGTGAAGTGGGAGTTCATGTAATCAAGTACTTATCTTACAAAAAGCTTTTGTGATACGGAGCTGATGTCACCATGGAAGGATTTAGTGCTTTCCCAGATATGGGGCGATGCTAGAATCACATGGATCACAGCCTTGTGTAACTCAATGAAGCTATGAGTCATACTATGCAAGACCATCCAAAATGGATGGGTCATGATGGAGAGTTCTGACAAAACATGGTCCACTGGAGAGGGGATGACAAAACACTTCAGTATTCTTGCCTTGAGAAACCCATGAACAGTATGAAAAGGCAAAAAGATTTGACACTGGAAGATGAGCCCCCTAGGACAGTAGGTGTTCAATATATTACTGGGGAAGAAGGAGAAATAGCTCTAGAAAAAATGATAATGCTGGGCCAAACAGAAGTTATGCTCAGTTGTGGATGTGTCTGGTGGTGAAAGTAAAGCCTGATGTTGTAAAGAACAATATTGCATAGGAATCTGGAATGTTAAGTCCATGAGTCAAGATAAACTGGATGTGCTCAAGCAAGAAATGGCAAGAATTAACATCAACATTTTAGGAGCTATGAACTAAAATGGACAGGAATGGGTGGATTTAATTCAAATGATCATATGTCTACTAAAATGGGGAAAAAAAATCCCTTAGAAGAAATAGAGTAGCTCTCATAGTCAACAAAAGTCTGAAATGCAGTACTTGGGTGCAATCTCAAAAATGATAGAATGATGTCAGTTTGATTCCAATGCAAACCATTCAACATCACAGTAATCCAAAACTATGCCCAAACCACTGATGTTGAAGAAGCTGAAGTTAACGGTTCTTTGAAGACATACAAGACCTTCTAGAACTAATACCCCAAAAAAAGTCTTTTTCATCATAGGAGACTGGAATGCAAAAGTAGGAAGTCAAGAAATACCTGGAGTAACAGGCAAGTTTGCCTTGGAGTACAAGATGAAGCATGACAAACAGCAACAGAGTTTATCAAGAGAACACACAAGTCATAGCAAATACTCTCTTCCACAACACAAGAGATGACTCTACAAATGGATGTCACCAGATGATCAGCACGGTAATCAGATTGATTATACATGGAGAACATCTATAGAGTCAGCAAAAACAAGACATGGAGCTGACTGTGGCTCAGATCATGAGCTCTTATTAAAAAATTCAAGCTTAAATTGAAGAAAGTAGGAAAAGCCACAAGACCATTCAGGTATGACCTGAATCAAATCCCTTATCATTATACAGTGGAGGTGACAAATAGATTCAAAGGATTAGACCTGGTAGACAGAGTGCCTGAAGAAGTATGATGGGAGGTTCATAACATTGTACAGGAGGTGGTGACCAAAAATATCTCCAAGAAAAAATAAATGGAAGAAGGCAAAATGGTTGTCTGTGGAGGCTTTACAAATAGCTAAGAGAAGAGAAAAGCAAAAGGCAAAGGAAAAAGGGAAAGATATACCCAACTAAAAGCAGAGCTCCAAAGAATAGCAAAGAAGGAAAAGAAAGCTGACTTAAATGAACAAGCAAAGATATAGAGGAAAACAATAGAATGGGAAAGACTAGAGATCTCTTCAAGAAAATTATAGAGATACCAAGGGAATATTTCATGCCAAGATGGGCACAGTAAAGGACAGGAACAGTATGTATCTTACAGAAGCAAAAAAGATTAAGAAGAGGTTGCAAGAATAGGCAGAATAACTGTACAGAAAAGGTCTTAGTGACCCAGATAACCACCATGGTGTAGTCACCTAGAGCCAGACATCCTGGGATGTGAAGTCAAGTGGGCCTCAGGAAGCATTACTATGATGAAAGTGAAAGAAGAGAGTGAAAAGTTTGGCTTAAAACTCAACATTCAGAAAACTAAGATCATGGCATCTGGTCCCATCACTTCATGGAAAATAGATGGGGAAACAATGGAAACAGTGAGAGATTTTATTTTCTTGGGCTCCAAAATCATTGCATACAGTGACTGCAGCCATGAAATTAAAAGACAATTGCTCCTTGGAAGAAAAGCTATGACCAACCTAGACAGCTTGTTAAAAAGCAGAGACATTATTTTACCAACAAAAGTCTGTCTAGTCAAAGCTATGGTTTTTCCAGTAGTCATGTATGGATGTGAGAGTTGGACTATAAAAAAGCTGAACACCAAAGAATTGATGCTTTTGAACTATGGTGTTGGAGAAGACTCTTGAGAGTCCCTTGGACTGCAAGGAGATCCAAACAGTCCATCCTAAAGGAAATTGGTCTTGAATATTCATTGGAAGGACTGATGCTGAGGCTGAAACTCCTATACTTTGGCCTCTTGATGCCAAGAACTGACTCATTGGAAAGTACCCTGATGCTGAGAAAGATTGAAGGTGGGAGAAGAAGGGGTCAACAGAAGATGAGATGGTTGGATGGCATCACTGACGCAATGGACATGAGTTTGAGTAGGCTCTGGGAATGGTGATAGACAGGGAAGCCTGGGATTCTGCAGTCCATGGGGTCATAAACAGTCAGACACAACTGAGCAACTGAACTGGTCTGAACTGAACTATGAACAAAGCTAGTGTAGGTGATGGAATTATAGCTGAACTATTTCAAATCCTATAAGATGATGCTGTTAAGGTGTTGCAGTCAATATGCCAGAGAATTTGGAAAACTCAGCAGTGGCCACAGGACTGAGAAAGGTCAGTTTTCATTGGAATTGGTGATAGACAGGGAAGCCTGGGATTCTGCAGTCCATGGGGTCATAAACAGTCAGACACAACTGAGCAACTGAACTGGTCTGAACTGAACTATGAACAAAGCTAGTGTAGGTGATGGAATTATAGCTGAACTATTTCAAATCCTATAAGATGATGCTGTTAAGGTGTTGCAGTCAATATGCCAGAGAATTTGGAAAACTCAGCAGTGGCCACAGGACTGAGAAAGGTCAGTTTTCATTCCAATCCCTAAGAAAGGCAACACCAAAGAATGTTCAAACTACTGTGCAATTGAGCTCATTTCACATATTAGCAAGTTAATGTTCAAAATCCTTTGAGCTAGACTTCAACAGTATGTGAACTGAAAACTTTTAGATATATAAGCTGGATTTAGGAAAGATAGAGGAACCAGAGATAATTTGCCAACCTCCATTAGATCACAGAAACACCCAAGAGAATTCCAGAAAAAAAAACATCTACTTCTTCATTGTTGACTATGCTAGAGCCCTTTTCTGTGTGGATCACAACAAACTGTGGAAAATTCTTAAAGAGATGCAAATACCAGACCATCTTTCATGTCTCCTGAGAAACCTGTATGCAAGTCAAGAAAAAACAAGCAGAACTGTACTTGGAACAATGGTCTGGTTCCAAACTGGGAAAGGAGTCTATCAAGGCTGTATATTGTCACTGTGTTTATTTAATTTCTATGCTGAGTACATCATGAAAAATGCCAGGCTGGATGAGTCCCAAGCTGATATCAAGATTGCCAGGAGAAATATCAACTGCCTCAGATATGCAGATGATATATTTAAGGACACTCTAAGGACAGAAAGCAAAGAGGAACTAAAGAGCCTCTTGATCAAGGTGAAAGAGAGTGAAAAGACTAGCTTAAAACTCAACATTCAAAAAGCTAAGTCATGGCATCCGGTCCCATCACTTCATGACAAATAGAAGGGGAAAAGGTGGAAACAATGATAGACTTTATTTTGGGGGGCTCCAATATTACTGCAGATATGATATGAAAAGATGCTTGCTCCTTGGAAGATAAGCTGACAAACCTAGACAGCATATTAAAAAGCAGAGATATCACTTTTCAGACAAATATCTGCAAAGCTATAGTTTTTCCAGTAGTCATATACAGATGTGAGAATTGGACCATAAAGAAGGCTGAGCACCGAAGAATTGATGCTTTCAGATCGTGGTGCTAAAGAAGACTCTTCAGAGTTCCTTGGATAGCTAGGAGATCAAACCCATCAATCTTAAGGGAAATCAACCTTGAATATTCACTAGAAGGACTGATGGTGAAGATGAAGCTCCAATACTTTGGCCATCTGATACGAAAAACTGACTCATTAGAAAAGACCCTGATGCTGGGAAAGGCTGAGGGCAGGAGGAGAAGGGGACAACAGAGGAGGAGATGGTTGGATGGCATCACCAATTCAATGGACATGAGTTTGAGCAAACTCTGGGTGATAGTGAAGGACAGAAAAGGTTGATGTGCTGCAGAACATGGGGTAGCAAAGAATGGGACAGACTTAACAATTGAGCAAAAAGACATGAGATGCAAGGACTGGGCTCATAAAATCAGTTCCTGGTAAAATATATCCAAATATCTGTTTTGCTAGTTTTCCTGGAACACAAAAAGCCTCATTCTCTACCCCATCTCCCTGCAGAGCTTGTCAAAGGCTGCAGTAGCACAGGATTTAGCCGATGCGGAGATAGATGGCAAATGCCTTTGGAAAATGCCAATTTGTGGTTGACATGACCATTTACCAAAACCTTTATTTCTGCAAATTAAAGAGCATATAATTATTTTAATTGGTTACTAAAGTAATAGGAAGAAAAACTTAATGACTTGGCAATGGTGGCTTTATTGTATCAATGCTAACCTAACACACATATGTCACTTCTGAAGCGCCAATATTTTGGCCACCTGATGCAAAGAGCCAATTCATTGAAAAAGACCCTGATGCTGGGAAAGATTGAAGGTAGGAGGAGAAGGGGACAACAGAGGATGAGATCGTTGGGTCACATCACCTATGTAATGGACATGAATTTGAGCAAGCTCCAGGAGAGCGTGAGGGACAGGAAAGCCTTGAATGCTGCAGTCCATGTAGTCACAAAGGGTCAGACATGACTGAGCAACTGAACAACAATATATACACGTAATACACACCTTTTGGTAAAGCTTACCAACAGGTTTTTGCTTCTTTACTAACCTTAGTTGAAATGAGTTCCTGTTTATTATTGCATGTGTCCAAGATAGTGACTAGAGGAGCAATCTGTTGCTGCACAATATTGTCACATTTAAAATATCTGACTATGTTGTTTTAATAATAAAATTCCAATAAAAGTTAAAATTACTAGATAAAATTTCAGAAATGTTCTTATATTCTATTAGATTATTCTATGATGATGCTATCTGACTTTGAAACTGATTCTGGCTAGATGTTAACTTTAATGCTCAGACATTCAACAGTTCACAAAATGCATGCCCATTGTACCTCTTATAGGTAAAGTCACAATAAATAGTGGTTCAAGCAAAGGAGCAGGCTTACTTATACGCCTTTGGGGAAATGGTCATTTTTTATTGATTCTTTTTACTAAAATTGCTTTAAAATATGCAAAAAGGGATTAGTGAGGAAATAAGAATGACCAGTTTAGGTTATCTATTAATTATCAGGTTGATTATTTAAGAAGCTTAAGGTATATGCTAAATTTACTTCACATGTTTTTGATTGCAATAGATTTTTGGCATCAGCATTTAATGTTTGACACTTTGATTCCTGATGAAGACTCAAAATACAATCTATGTAATAATTTTTATTGGAGATAGTAAAACCTATGGCATTAAAAGTAATTATATTTTAAATTATGTGAAGTAATATATATATAAAGAGCCTAATATGACTTGTATTTACCTCAGTTGTGAAAGATTTAAGCTATTGCTGAGCTTTTACATTTTAATTACCATTTATATTTACATTTTAATTACCACTATTGGTAAATTGATACTTAAAAAATCATTTGATAGTTTGTAAGAAAATATTATCTGTAGTAACTTACTTCTTAAATGGCAGGTGTAAAAAAATTATTTTAAGCAATTTATCTAAAATATTTGTATGTCCTTATGGAATCAACAATCTTAATTTACAAATTGAAACAAGAAACGGACGATGAAACAGCACTGAGTGCTTTTTGTTGCTGTTCAGTCACTCAGTCGCGTCTGACTCTTCGTGATCCCATGGACTGCAGAAGGCCAGGCTTCCCTGTCCTTCACCATCTCCCAGAGCTTGCTCAAATTCACGTCCATTGAGTCAGTGATGCCATCCAACCATCTCATCCTCTGTCTTCCTCTTCTGCTCCTGCCTTCAATCTTTCCCAGTATCAGGGTCTTTTCTAATGAGTTATCTCTTTGCATCCGGTGGCCAAAGTGTTGGGAGTTTCAGCTTCAGTATCAGTCCTTCTAATGAATATTCAGGACTGATTTCCTTTAGGATGGACTGGTTTGATCTCTCTTCAGTCCAAGGGACTTTCAAGAGTCTTTGGCAACACCACAGTGCGATTCTTTGGTGATCAGCCTTCGTTATGATCCAATTCTCACATCCATACATGACTAATGATAAAATCGTAGCTTTGACTATATGGACCTTTGTTGGCAAAGTAATGTCTTTTAATACGCTTTTTAATGCTTTTTAATACACTAAGTTTGTCATAAGCTTTTCTCCAAGGAGCAAGAGTGATTTTCAGCTTGGCCTAAAAGTTATAGGGAGTGATATGGGCCATGAAAACTCACCTTGAGTTCTTTACAATTTACTCTTTTCTGCAGTTTCCTGAAGACTGTAGTAAGTCTTTTCCTACTTGTCTTGTGGAATAATCCATTGATTAACAGAGTCCAGTTGTTTCTTTTGCAGGAAGTGACTCATTTACCAAATTATATGTTGCATTTGCTAAAGTTTGCTTATCACTTATTTTTTCATGCCTTTCTCTGAGCTACAAACTACAGTGATTTATCTTAACTTTAAACTAAATAAAGAAGAATTCTTAATATCTTTACTTGGGTCATATGCCTGATATTGAACCAACTATTGTTACCAGAGGATATGATGCTATGATGAGTCCCAACTGGGCTATTTGCCAAAGTTAGAAAGGAGGTGGTGAGGAAGAGTTTGAAGACTTAAACATGAAAAAAAGGGAAAACTTGTATCTAGCCTGGAATGTAATTTCCATGAGGGTAAAATTTTATTTTTTGTTTCTTATTTATTATTTTAAATTCAGTTCTTGGTAGAGTACTTGGTTCAGAATAGTTGCTCAATAAATATATATGGGCTTCCCTGGTGGCTCAGATGGTAAATAATCTGTCTGTAATGCAGGAGACCTGAGTTTGGTACTTGGGTAGGGAAGATCTGCTGGAGAAGGGAATGGCTACCCACTCCAGTATTGTTGGCTGGAGAATTCCATGAATAGAGGAGCCTGGTAGGCTACAGTCCATGGGGTTGCAAAGAGTTGGACATGACTGAACAGCTAACAGTTTCACTTTTCAACTACATTATTGAATGAATGAATGAATAGGCAAAAATAATCCCTAACACAGTTCACTACACTTGTGAAGTTCTCTGTTATTTTCTAGGGATACAATATTTGCTTTATCTTGAGATCGATGATATGCCAAAGTGTTATTAAATACTGTGACTCGTTTTACATAATCCTAATTAATATAACTTGAGTTACTCTGTAGTTCTCAATTAGTACTCTGGATGTGTTGTGACATGGGACTTCCAGTGCTGAAATTTGTAGGCCCTACCAAGATAGCTTAATTCAAGACAACCTACCATAGTGAAGCAAGAACAGCCTTGAATCAAGTAATACCATACCAAGAATGACACTGAAAACTTGGAGAGGAAATTTGGAGCCTGAGTGCTGGATGTCTTCATGGTTTGAACAATTACATTGAATGTCCCACCCCTGCTTCTCCGATAAATGCCTGAAAATGTGTTTGATGTTGGAAGGATATCATAGAACTGGAGAAAAGCAATGCTGATTCTCCTACTTGTACCTCCTCAGAGATTTTATGAGGATCAAATCAGATAACATATGGAAAGCACTTGAACTCAGTCAGTGCCTAGAAGTAGGGTTTGCAATGATTCAACATACAGATTTTGGAGGAAGAAAAAGACCTGAATTTTAATTCTGGCTCTGTGGCTTTCTAGTTATATGGTGAGCCAGTCACTGATCACATACACAAATCAGTGTCACTGGCTACACATTGCTTCACTTCTGCTACCTCCCCTTGACCAGGAAATGGAATGACAGAGATAGTGCAGTATGGGGAAGAGAGTAGATTGAAGACTTGTAAGCAATCTGCACAATAGTTTGCTCAGCACTGAACATGAAAGTTACCTGATGCAAAGAGCCAACTTGTTGGAAATGAGCCTGATGTTAGGAAAGATTGAAGGAAGGAGGACAAGGGGATGACAGAGAATGAGATGGCTGAATGACATCACTGACTCAATGGACATGAATTTGAGCAAACTCTGGGAGACAGTAAAGGACAGGGAAGCCTGCCATGCTGCAGTCCATGGAGTCACAAAGAGTAGGCCATGACTGATTGACTGAGCAACATCAATATGACATGTAAATGTTAATTTAATTGAATCAGTTTGAATATGAAGATGATGCAGATGTAAATTTACTCACAAATAAAAAGGCAAATTTAGAAAATAAATTCTAGTCCTGGTAAAGTTATATGTTTGTAGGATCTAATGTATTCAATTTTAAGTTAACTACTTTATTATGTTTGTTAATTTCACCTTGTAAATTAATTCTTCTGTGAGATCTAAATTTATGACAGTGAATTTAAATGAAACTGTGAAAATTACAAAATACTTAAATTTATATTTCATAGTTGATGTATTTTTATTAACTTATTTAAATGATTGCAACATGTAATTTAAAACTAGAAGTGTTCAAACTTTTTATCAGCATGCATGCTCTTTGAGAGTGAATTGTAGTCTGTAAGATATGTGCTTGTTTTTCTGTACTTCCTGTAATTTTCATCTAATCTCAAATAAATGAGTATTCAATTGACACCTGACTTCTATTTATTATTTTTGTTGTTGTTTGGTTGCTAAGTTGTATCTGACTCTTTTGAGACTCTTATGGACTATAGTGGAGAAGGCGATGGCACCCCACTCCAGTATTCTTGCCTGGGAAATCCCATGGATGGAGAAGCCTGGTGGGCTGCGGTCCATGGGGTCGCATAGAGTCGAACACGACTGAGTGACTTCACTTTCACTTTTCACTTTCCTTCATTGGAGAAGGACATGGCAACCCACTCCACTGTTCTTGCCTGGAGAATCCCAGGAAAGGGGGAGCCTGGTGGGCTTCCGTCTATAGGGTTGCACAGAGTTGGACACGACTGAAGTGACAACAGCATCATGGACTATAGCTCCCCAGCTCCTCTGTCCATGGGATTTCCCAGTCAAGAATCCTAGACTGGGTTACCATTTCCTTCTCCAGAGGATCTTCCCAACTCAGGGATCAATCTCGGGTCTCCTGTATTGGCAGGCAAATTCTTTAACACTGAGCCACATTGGAAGCCCATTTATGATGTAACTGTAAAGTAATTACACATGTGGCAATTAAGTTTTGAGAGAATTTATTCAACATTTTTGTGCCTCCATAATTTTTTCTAATAGCATTTTAATATTATATTTTTAAAGAATATTTTATGGTACTTAGATATGGCATAACATTGTTACTAATTAATGGTTATATTGCATGGTACTAGGTATAATTTTAAGTTCTTATTTTTACTTGAACTATACTGCTTTGATTAAAAATATTTTCCTAATATTATGAGTATTTTATTCTTGAAAAAAATGGAATAGCCTGTTTATAAATGGAAATCAGAATCCTTGGGAGAGAGGCCTTTGGCAAGGCAATTATTTTATACAAACAACTGAATCTGTGGGAGGGGACCACACGAAGCTTGCATCCCCTTTTGAACCCTCAGTACCATCCTCCAGGGAAAGTCACTGACTGAAGAATGTTTAAATGACAGCAGTAGGGTGCAAAGTAACACTGCTCCTCAAAGAAAGCATCACCTTATCTGACCTAGCCCTGGAGTAAATCAGGCGCCTGCTTCAGCCCATTGACGATAATGTCTCCAACCACTTCCATTTTTTAGCATTCAGAGCCATTTGAGGGCATTTTTTGTTTGTTTATTAGATCTTCACAGGATATATTTTGTTGAAAACTTAATGTGAACCTGGCCTTTAGTTGGACCTTAGCCTTTGACAATATGCAACTCTAAGGATATCTACAGTTCTCTGATGTGTTGGTTCTTGTGGCATACATCAGTTGCCCTAAAGATGAGATCTCACAATGTGCTCTTATCTACCTGAGCCATTTAGTAGAATAAAATCTTTTGGCTGTACAATAAGTATTTAAAGGATTGCCCTATTCAGTTAATTTTTGTAAGACATTATTTTTATGGTTTTGCTGTTGATCTTGTAGCTTCTTAAAGTAGGGTAATGTCCCACTTGTGAAGAGAGACATTATGTAGCTCAAAACCAATTATTCTGTTCAGTTTGTGCAAAATGATCCTCTTGGAGAAGTGTTCCAAATGTAAAGAGCTATGAAGAACACTGGGTTGATTTTGATTATACAGCATGTTCGGTTGTGATTCTGTTCATCTCTTCACTGAAAGATCAGTGGTTAAGCATATGCTGTTAGCTGCCAGTGTCAACACTCCTATTTTCTTTCCATTTTGTGAGAAGAACTTCAAACGTTATTATTCATAAAAGCTTTTACTGCAGCCTGTTGGTCTGGACTAAAAACACATTATTCCATGTCCTATTAAGAATTCCAGCCTGGAAAGGTCAACAGTTAGGTTTATCACAGTGTTTATGGAGGCACTGATTATTTACTTAGCACAGTAGAATAACTGAGATTTTTTTAAATTCATAAATTAAAATATATTATTACTGCATTAATTAGCAGCTTAAAATAATTATGATTTATTCATTAGAGTACATCTTTCTCATGTTTTTAAATTCATTCTTGTGTATATAAAATCACAATATTTTTTATTGTGCTGATATTCTGAAAAAGTTATAATTATATGTGTTAGTGAGTAATAGTATTCATTTCCCACATTTATTTTCAATTTTATTTTAAAACATTTGCTTATATCATATTGAAAGCAACTTCCAAGTAAAAAAAAAATTCAAAAAGAATATTTTTGATAACATGTCACAATACTTTAGAAATACCTGCTTTTTAATTTTGATTCTATTCCATAATAAATCAATAAGGATAGAGATATAGAACAGAGAAATATTTTGTCATAGTATCCAGTGTTAGCCAACCTGCAGAGTTTGAGGGACACAAGACTGACTTCATTTCTGACAGCAACTGCAAATTCAGGAATTTTCCAGAACCACCCTCAGTTTTGGTAATTTTTTGGAAAGACTCACAGAACTCACTGAAAGTAGTTTATTCATGTGTTTATTTGTAGCGGAGAAAAGATAAAGAAAATCAGCCAAAGGAAGTGGTGCATAGTGGTAGAAGGTCCAAACATGGAGCTTTCCTCTCTATGTGATTATGAATGATATCTCCTCTTGACCACAATGTGTGAAAATATAGAGTATTGTCAACAGAGAAACTCACATGAGCCTTTAATATCCAGTTTTTTATTGGGATTCAGTGAAATGCTGCCTGCATGACCTTTAGTTTCTAGCTCTCTTGGAGGTCAGGCTAATATCTTTGGTTCTTCTAGAGTTGGAACTTCTACTGCATGGCACAAAGTCTCCATTGTAAATCACACTGTTAGACTGTCTTGTGGCCTAAGATCATAGGCAAACAAAAAGCAGAATATTCCGGGAGCCTAGAGGTCCCCTCAAATAGCTGAAGGCAAAGGCTAGATCTCTCTTCAAGTAAGGTTAATTCTTCACTGCACACATAGATATCATTTTAATTTTCATTTTGAATATGAAATGAGGCATGACAAATGTAGAAAATACTTAGGCAAAAAAGCTAGACAGCTAGGAAATACTATCTAGTCCTTTTTTGGTATCTTGAATTATAGAACTTAAAGGTAAAAAGGGTATTTAATCAACTAATGGTCTATATTTTTTATTCACATTTGAGAAAATTTAGAGAAAAGAAAAGAATTGGCTGTCAAAATATTTATAGAGCAGTAGTCTCTAGGATTGAGGTTTATTTATGTCTTTATTTAGGATTAATTATAATTGTACCCCCACTGTCATTCACTTTTGGGATAATTTTAATCAACATCAAACTGTTCTTGATATTTTTCTGCCAGTGGTTCAAGTCATTGAAGATTACATTCATAAATGCTTATAGAGGAAAGAATTAGTCTTTACTGTATAACAAAGGTGCCAGGTAACTTGGAAATAACAACAGTAAAATAAGAGGAAACTAATGAAAAATAAAGATCTGTAGATCAAGGCCATGATATGATATCTTTATATTTCTATGAAATTCTTTAAATAAATAAATGTTCAATATTAATTAAGAGTGTCTAACACTCAAAAGACACTAGCATTAGGAAACCAAAATTGAATACTTAAAAATCAAAAGACATTAGGAGGCCTAAACTCTAGTCTTTGTTATAAGAATAGCTATGTAACTGTGGTCAAGCTAATTTTCTGAATCTAAGTGGCAGTAGGGAAATATGAGAGGGTTTAATTTCAGTGTCTTTTACTTTTCTGGAGTCAGAGAGAGACCCATTTAAGAGTTCAGTGAAGCTTTGTATCCTCTTTCTAAGAAAATGCATAAGGCACTTATGGACACAATTTTCATACACCCCTAGTAAGTTCATCCAACCAGTCCATTCTGAAGGAGATCAGCCCTGGGATTTCTTTGGAAGGAATGATGCTGAAGCTGAAACTCCAGTACTTTGGCCACCTCATGCGAAGAATTGACTCATTGGGAAAGACTCTGATGTTGGGAGGGATTGAGGGCAGGAGGAGAAGGGGACGACCGAGGATGAGATGGCTGGATGGCATCACAGACTCTATGGATGTGAGTTTGAGTGAACTCTGGGAGTTGGTGATGGACAGGGAGGCCTGGCGTGCTGCAATTCATGGGGTCGCAGAGAGTCGGACACGACTGAGCGACTGGACTGGACTAGTAAGTTCAAAGTATTTGACCCACATAGTGAAATCCAGATTAAGAAATTATAGGATTTGGTGATTACCAAAGTATCTTTCAGGTTTAAAATTTGAAATATGACATGTTACCTCAGAATCATACACAAAATTTAGTTTTTTAAATTGAAGGAGCACATACAGCATAAAATATTCTGTTGTTTTCAGACACACCTGAAAGTACTGACTTAGAAACACTAGGATGGGATCCAGAAATCTGAGTTTTAATGAACTCTTCAGATGATGCTGGTATGTGCTCGTGTTTGGGAGCCACTGACTGTAAGAGTAAAGTGAGTAGGATTGAAAGTAGAGTATGTGAAAATCTAGACAGATTTGATGGTCCTGTATGTAGGGCAATAATGCCTTAATAGGGGTGACAGGAGTATAAGTTCACCATCACATATGTTAATTAACTTTAATGGATTTGTTGGCATAATAGCTTATAAATCTGTATTACATTGAAGTGATAAAATTGCTTTCACATATCTTATTATATTGGCTTTTCATAATAACCCTCTAATTTAGATAATAAACATTTTGTTCTCAATCTATAAGTAGAAATATTCAAGATTTTGTAAAAAATTTCTCAATTGAAGATGAAATCAGAACTTATTTTTCTTTCTCTGAGGCTCCTGATGATGTGCCATGGTATATAAGACCCTTAAAAGACAGACATCAAAATGCATATTTTCATCATACTACATCAACAGTATTTCCAACTTTGATTATTACCCTTAGTGTTGTGACATGTTAAAGTGTATCAGAGGACAGATCTTTACTTGTTAGAAATTTAATGATTTGCATCACGTGATTTAAGGAAAGTAATCTCTTAAGCCCAACACATTTAAAGTTTATTTATTATATTGTTGAAGCATTGTTCTATATAAAACTTATATTGAAGTATAGATATTTCAAGGAAAAATGTGTAATTATTTTATAGAGTGATAAAAATTAGCTGTTCTTTCCTTTATATCTCCCAGTTTTACTATTTGAGCTGATTATTTTCAACTCCTTTAGCTATTTCTTCTGATATTTATTTTTTTTCCTATAGAAAAATAAGATAATTATTTTGTTTTCTAAATGAATTATTTTTTAGATGTTACAGAGAAAGACCTCTATTGTTTTCATTTATATTAAGCACAGTATTATCAGAATATTACTTCACTTTCAACCCCAGATATGGATGTGGGTTTTCTATACATCAGATTATCCTGTAATATCAGCTAGATGTTCTACAGTTTAACTCAATTCTGACACTATCTACTTGAAGATATCATCAAATCCCACACGTTAAGAGTTCAGTCCTCCAGGATTTCCCTCCCTGCCGCATGCCAACCGCGAAACTAGATTGTCACCAGTGCCTCTAACTGACTGGCTATAGATTGGAGCTTCCCACATACCCCTTCTTCGGGTCAATTTATTTGCTAGCATGGTTCACAGATCTCAGGGAAGCATTTTACTTACTAGATAGCTAACTTACTGTGAAAGAACAGAACCTAGGAGCAGCAAAATGGAAGAGATGCAAAAGGCAAAGTATGTAGGAGGGGTGTAGGGTTTTCATGCTCTCTCTTGGTGAACCTCCACCTGTTCACCAACCTGGAAGCTCTCTGGAGCCTGTCCTTTTGGGTTTTTTGGATGCTTCACTATATAGGGATGATTAAGAAATCACTAGCCTTGATAATTGATTCAATCTCCAGCCTCTCACCCATTCTGAGCATGAGAGTGAGGCTAAAACACCCAGCCTTCTAATTTGGCTGGTTCCCCTGGTAACCCACCCTCATCCTCATCTAGGGACATTCCAAAAATCACTGTATAACATAAACTCAGTTGTAATGTAAAGGGAATTGTTATGAATATGAAAGATATTTATGACTCTCATTACTTAGATTTTAGGAGCTCTGTGCCAGAAACAAAGAAGAAGGCCAAATATATACACATTTTTTATTATAAATCACAATATCACAGATGATATATATATATATATAATTTTCTATATAGAATGAAATATAAGAATTTACATTATCCACTTCTGCTTTGCATTTTCCTGTCTTCTATTCTTTCTAAGATATGCATTTGGAGTTAAATAAATTTTCAGTTAAGTCAGTGTTTTTAGGAATGATCCTGGGTCTCTGGCATTGCAGGCATATTCTTTACCATCTGAGCTACCAGGCAAGCCTGAGTGTTTTTAAAGTCAATATTTAGTTAAGGCATATGTTTATTCTTATGTATGTAATATTCACTTTCACTCAACAAGTATTTATTATAAGTTTATAATGTGCCATGGGGCTTCCCTGAAAGCTCAGCTGGTAAAAAATCAGGTCAGGTGGTCTGGTATTCCCATCTCTTTCAGAATTTTCCACAGTTTATTGTGATCCACACAGTCAAAGGCTTTGGCATAGTCAATAAAACAGAAATAGATGTTTTTCTGGAACTCTCTTGCTTTTTCCATGATCCAGCGGATATTGGCAATTTGATCTCTGGTTCCTCTGCCTTTTCTAAAACCAGCTTGAACATCAGGGAGTTCACGGTTCACATATTGCTGAAGCCTGGCTTAGAGAATTTTGAGCATTACTTTACTAGCATGTGAGATGAGTGCAATTGTGCATTCTTTGAGCATTCTTTGGCATTGCCTTTCTTTGGGACTGGAATGAAAACTGACTTTTCCAGTCCTGTGGCCACTGCTGAGTTTTCCAAATTGCTGGCAAATTGAGTGCAGCACTTTCACAGCATCATCTTTCAGGATTTGGAAGAGCTCAACTGGAATTCCATCACCTCCACTAGCTTTGTTCGTAGTGATGCTTTCTAAGGCCCACTTGACTGCACATTCCAGGATTTTCCAATTTAGGTTCAGTTATTTCTAGGCCTGATACATTCTTTTTTTAACTAAATTATCTATTTTAATTGAAAACTAATTACTTTATAATATTTTGGTGTCTTTTGCCATACATTTACATGAATCAGCCACAGGTGAACATGTGTCCCCCATTTCTTCCCTCTGGGTTGTCCCAGTGTCACTACCCATATT
This sequence comes from Aepyceros melampus, assembly GCA_006408695.1. Classification (NCBI taxonomy): domain Eukaryota; kingdom Metazoa; phylum Chordata; class Mammalia; order Artiodactyla; family Bovidae; genus Aepyceros; species Aepyceros melampus. The sequence continues at coordinate 276,146 of SJXQ01008741.1, forward strand.
TTACTTCTTTAACAGATTGGGATATTTGCTTTTTGGTATCATGGCTCTATTTTTCTTTATTTCCACCTTTGTCTAGTTGTGTATCTCTTCCAAAAAGAACAAAGCCTTGGAGATAAAATTTTTGAGACTTTACATGCTTGAGCATGTTTTCATTATGCCCTCATGCGTCTTATATTTTTGACTGGTTAATCTAGATAGGTGTTCTGGTTAATTTTATGTGTCAACATATGTAGGCTATGGCACTGAGTTGTTTGGCCAAACACAAGTCTAGACGTTGTGAGCTATTTTTTTCAGATATGATTAATATTTAAATCAGTAACCTTTGATTAAAGCAGATTATGCTCCATAATTTGAGTGGATCTTGGAGAAAAGTGGCACTTACTCCAGCTCTTGGATGTAGGGTTCTATATATGTATACTATTTCAAACTTGTTTATTGTAATTTTCAAATTTTTGTCCTATTCTTTTTTCCTGTTGAATATACAGGTAACAAGAAGAAATTTGTTCTCAGTTCTCCAGGCAAGAATAGTGGAGTGGGTAGCCATTCCCTTCTCTGAGGGATCTTCCCGACCCAGGGATTGAACCCAGGTCTCTTGTGTTGCACACAGATTCTTTACTGTGTGAGCCACCAGGGAAACCCTCAATGTGTCGCTGGTTTATTCTGTTTCTTCTTGTAGTTCTGTAACGTTTTTTCTCATTTGTTTTGTGACTGTTATCTGGTATATTTTGTTTTACCCCAGTAGATTAAAATTTTTTAACATGATAGTTTTCCTTTATAAAAATGCTTTTTGCTTTGAAGCTTATTTGTCTGGTAGAAACAGAACTGCATGCTCCTCACTTTCATGAGTATGAGCCTGGTATATATTTTATCAGTTCTTTACTTTCAAATTTCTATGTTTCAGATGTAGTTTTTCCAAGTAGGCTATATCTAGATTGAGGTTTTTTAGGACACTGGGATAATTTTTGACTTAACTGTAGCATTTTGTCCATTTTACATTTACTATAACCAATATTTTTATTTCTACCATTTTATTTTGTCCTTTCCCCCACAACTTTCCTTTCTTTTACTTGGTATTTTTCTTTCTTTTGCTTTTAATTTTCCTTTTATTTGCTTTTTTTGAATTGATTTTTTTTTATCTTTCCATATTTCTTGGCTTCTAAAATAAATTGCCATCAGTTCTCTTTGGGAATGGGCAAAGGGAAGCATTAAAATACACTTACATGGTACTTATGGGTCCTTCCTCATTGATAGCTGCCCTCTCCTTCATTAATTGGATTCAGGTTCTAAGAAGTGGTTCTTATTCAGAAATTGAGCAAGGGTGATAATTTCATTGGAGAAGATTCCACAGGCCCACGTCCATTCTTTTTTTTTTTTTTTTAAAATTGTGTAAACTAAGCAATACACTTTTTTTTGGCTCTTCATCTATGTTCTCTCTAGGAACATGTGGTTTCTAATCAGACTTTTCTGATATTCATGATAAATATACTCATCCTGCTTCCAACCATTAGTAATATCACCCAGATTCAATTATTTCAAAAATCCTATAATCCTTACTGATACTAAGATTCTAGGTCTATATCAAGACTGGCTATAAATGAGAACTACTGCTCTCAGCAATGGCAATGGCTTCTCACTTTTATCATTTCAATAAATGGAAAATTTTCATGAAGCACAGCTTCATGAATTTGGTGAATTTCTTGTTTCATCAATCTTATATGCACTCTAGCATTTCTGATTTTCTTGAGCCTTTTGATCCTTTCTTTCACCATCTGCTATGATAGTTCTAGTATTTCTACATCACTTAGTATGGGCCTTGGGATTCCCAGGTGACACAGTGGTAAAGAACCTGCCTGCCAGTGAAAGAGACTTAATAAACATGGGTTTGTCTCTGGGGTCAGAAAGATCCCCTAGAGGAGGGCAGGGCAACACACTCTGGTAGTTTTGTCTGCAGAATCTCATGACAGAAAAGCCTGGGGTCTGACAATACACAGGATCACAGAGTAGGATATCCCTGAAGCGACTTAGCATGTAGGCACATAGTATCAGTTCAGTTCAGTTCAGTCGCTCAGTCGTGTCTGACTCTTTGCGACCCCATGAATCGCAGTACGCCAGGCCTCCCTGTCCATCACCAACTCCCGGAGTTCACTCAGACTCACGTCCATTGAGTCTGTGATGCCATCCAGCCATCTCATCCTCGGTCGTCCCTTTCTCCTCCTGCCCCCAATCCCTCCCAGCATCAGGGTCTTTTCCAATGAGTCAACTCTTCGCATAAGGTGCCCAAAGTACTGGAGCTTCAGTTTTAGCATCATTCCTTCCAAAGAAATCCCAGGGTTGATCTCCTTCAGAATGGACTGGTTGGATCTCCTTGCAGTCCAAGGGACTCTCAAGAGTCTTCTCCAACACCACAGTTCAAAAGCATCAGTTCTTCGGCGCTCAGCCTTCTTCACAGTCCAACTCTCACATCCATACATGACCACAGGAAAAACCATAGCCTTGACTAGACGGACCTTAGTTGGCAAAGTAATGTCTCTGCTTTTGAATATACTATCTAGGTTGGTCATAACTTTTCTTCCAAGGAGTAAGCGCCTTTTAATTTCATGGCTGCAGTCACATCTGCAGTGAAATTGGAGCCCAAAAAACAAAGTCTGACACTGTTTCTACTGTTTTCCCATCTATTTCCCATGAAGTGATGGGGCCAGATGCCATGAGGGCCATCTAAGCAATGTGTTAGCCCAGTCTCCTACAGTTCCTATCACAGTATTTTATCCTGCATCTCAGGAAATTGCCCTCATTAAAAAACAAACAAACTATGCTTTATTGAATTATATATTGTTTCCTTGATCCAGTACATTCAGTATCCACTACATATATTCACTTATTGTTCTCTTCCTCTCATAGCAGGCCTAGTAGAAACCCCCAATCACACCCCTCCCATAGGTGACTTGAACAAAGTCATTGAACTAATGGTCAAAAGGAGAGATGTGGAGAAAAGATGCTCCTGTAGGTATGTGTTATTTTGCAACACAAAGTTTACTGTATCATCTTTGATACAGAAGATGCTAGACTTTAATTGGTAAGAGTTACTTTTTTCTGGCAACCCACTTCAGTACTCTTGCCTGGAAAATTCCATGGACTGAGGAGCCTGGTGGGCTACAGTCCACGGGGTTGCAAAGAGTCGGACACGACTGAGCGATTTCACCTTCACCTTCACTTTTTTCTGTAGGATGTTTCAGGGGAATCTGAAGATTCAGTGTGTTCTCTGCATCAGTACCAAAAGTTCAGTCCAAATCTGAGTGTCCAACATCTCTTCAATTAGGACCTGACCTTGACATAACAGACTAGTTGGACATGACAATGCAAACTTCTCTTGAACTCAGCTAGTCTTATAATTAAGTTCTAGGTCTCATTCAGAGCATTCTTCTGCATTTCCATGACAGAGAATTAGAGACTTTATATAATGTCAAAAAGGACCTCAATTCACACTTTGTTCTCAACTGGTATTTAATAACTGATAGCCTTTTACTGTCTTTCATTAATGCATCAATATTGCCTAGGAATACTCATCTGATTCTGTAATCCTTGTACTTACTATTCCCACTGCACCTGTCAAACATCTACAGTACTGAAGCTGCTGGTGTACCCTTTCATTTGGTATTGCATCCCAGATCATCACTGGTGAAAATGTTAAAAAAGGCACTAATATAGCATAACAGGAGCCATCAGATATCCACTTATCACTAGTGATGGTGCCCTCATTGCTAGACAGCCAACGATGGTTTATAACCAGCTATAAAGCTCTTTTAGGGCCTGCTTCTTAGGATCACACCTCATATCAATTACCTTATTTTTCTTTCTCAGGCTGTAAGCTCAGACGTGGAGGTTGAGCATGAGATATTTATTTTGGAGTGTGGTTTGACTTATCTACTTCTACATAATAAAAAACTTTTATGGCAGAATAAAAACAGCGATTTTATTATATCTTACACTCATAAGGGTCAAGAATATGGGCAGAGCTTAGCTAAGTGATTCTTGTGCTTCATGTGGAGTTGACAAAAATTGGTTGGAGATGTATTCACTTGGCAGCTGAGCTGGTTTTCAGATCACTCGCACCTGAAGTACTGGCAGGAGAGGACTGGAAGGCTGTTTAGTTGAGCTTTTTACTCCTTTCATATAAAGTCAAGACCTCTTAAATTCCATAGTCTTCTTTACAGATTAGGCCTAAACTGGCAACATCCCTTCCATTGTAGTTTTTTGATCAAAGTAATCACAGGTAGCTCAGGTTCAAGGTGAAGATACATAGACTTGGTGGTAAGAATGTCACAGGATTTGCAGTCATTTTGTGGCCAATCTGACACAAATACTTTCAGGGACATGGCATATTAGGGAATCAAGAGAAGCAGGATTGGGCAGAGGGAGAATTTAGACTAAAATACATTTGCAACAGAGGCAAATCCCATTGGGAGTTCTGGAGCTAGAATGACCATTTGAAGTTGTCCTGAATTATGGCCAGCAGGTCAAGTTTGTGTATGGACCAGTCATTTGATAATGATTGTCTCTGGGAAAGAAAGGCATGTAACTTTTTTTGAGGAAGCTTTCTTTTGCCTATGGCGATTCTCAGAGAGAAATTCAGTTGTGAGCCATTATCAGCCAACACTCCTGCCCAGCTAAGCACGCTTGTCGTGAAGAGGCCCATCTGGGTGGTGCATCACAGCATCCATTACAAATATCAGGAAATAAATTGAAGAAGCAAACACTATTTATGGCCTAAGTACATGAATTATAAATAGCAAGTATCAATAACATTGAAAATTAAAATATTGATGAAGAAATGGGTTAATATAATTGCAAAGCATGTATTTTATAAAAAAGATAGAGTTGTTCAATAACAGATAATTCAATAAACAATAATCAGTATCTCTGAAGGCAGAACCTAATCAATGGAACAGAAAATGATTTCTAAAATGGTTCTGATCAAAAGATGAAAAGAGCACATGGTTTGTAAGGAAATTTTTTCATAGGCTGCTGAACATAAAAGCATATTCTTTTTAAATAAAATTCTTTACTTCTAGTAAATGGAAGATTGAAAGGTTTCTCCATTTTTTCTTATAAAAACAAGCAAATAAAAAATCCCCTGAAATTTTTATGTTGAAACTAAAAAAAAGAGAAATGCCCCATAGATTTTAAGTGTAAAGGCTGCTAAGTTTTGCAAGGCAGCATGAGCCACATGGGAGAAGGGAAGAAGCAAAGTACTCCAGGAGCAACAGTTTTCTAGAAAGGCCAACATGAAAAGAAGGCTGTGGATCTGAAGAGGACAAAACAGAAACTGAAAAAAAAAAAAAAAACCAGTCATAGACCATGAAGAAATGTATACAAGGAATTTACTGGTGATCTAGTGGTTAGCACTTGGCATTTTCATTGCCCAGGCCTGGGTTCAGTCCCTGATTGGGGAACTAAGATCCCACAAGCCACATCACAGTGCCAAAAAGAAAAAAAAGAGAGAGAGAGAAAAATGAATAGAATAGAATTATGGATAAGTGGTGGTATGGCCCTGAAAAGCCAGTAAAACCATTCTGTAGGGGAAACTTCTGCAGTGGCTGGACAGATATCTAGTCTATTACATAATAAGTAAAATTGGAGCTGGCCCAGCATTGAAGAAATAAAGTGGGAAGGACCTTCCCAAAGTATATGTCACAAAATAAGAAAGAATAGATGAAAGTTTTGATCAATACCTTTTCAGTTCAGTGCAGTTCAGTTCAGCCACTCAGTCCTGCCCGAATCTTTGTGACCCCATGAACCGCAGCATGCCAGGCCCCCTTGTCCATCACCAACTTCCAGAGTCCACCCACACCCATGTACATTGAATCAGTGATGCCATCCAGCCATCTCATCCTCTGTCTTTTTCATGAACTATTAACAAAAAATTTAAAAAAGAGATAATTTCCATGAAGGGAAACCCCAAAGTGGAAATTCAACATTTTGGGGAAAATATAGTGAAAAGACAGGAAATGATGAAATGTACATAGGCCAACTAAGGAAAAATGTAGGAAGAATACCAACAACAAAATGCAAATGAAGTCAAAATTGACTGTAACACAAAATAATAAAATCATTCAGCATAATACAGAAAGAGACCCAGAGTATAGAATGAGAAAATTGATCTAAATAAAATAAAAATATACTGGAGTTGAAAAGGATTCAAGGGAATGGTTAGATGCAAGAAAGGCAAAGGAGATCAATGCACATAATTGGAGTCTCCCAAGTAGAAAGCAGAGAAGGCAATGGCACCCCACTCCAGTACTCTTGCCTGGAAAATCCCATGGGCGGAGGAGCCTGGTGGGCTGCAGTCCATGGGGTTGCTAAGAGTCAGATACGACTGAGCGCCTCACTTTCACTTTTCACTTTCACTCATGGGAGAAGGAAATGGCAACCCACTCCAGTGTTCTTGCCTGGAGAATCCCAGGGATGGCGGAGCCTGGTGGGCTGCCATCTATGGGGTCGCACAGAGTCGAACACGACTGAAGTGATGCAGCAGCAAGTAGAAAGACAAAATAATGCAACAGAATATAGAAACATATTCAAGAAAACATTCCTGAAATAAAACAAGGCTTGGATTTACATTTTTGAAGATATATTGTATGCCAGGGCAATTTGAACCTTAATGGTCAATAATGAGATACATTTTGAAGCCATTAGTCCTTAAATAAAGAATCTTTTGCAAAGATAAGGCAAAATATCAATTTCTTTAGAAGAGGGGGAAAAAAGACAAATTAATCAGATTTCATGTTTTCCTTAGCAGGATTCAGCATTTGATGATAGTGGAGCAATATTTATGGAATAAGCTAGGTAAAATGTATAAACAAGGATTGTATATCTGGTCAATTTGTGCTTCAAGTGAAAATTCAGCAAATTGATTTGAACACAACAAGTACTCATGGATTATTGCTACAAAAAGTCCTTGTTGAAAACCACAATGAGGTACCATTTCACACCAGTCAGAATGGCTGCGATCCAAGTCAACAAGCAATAAATGCTGGAGAGGGTGTGGAGAAAAGGGAACCCTCTTACATTGTTGGTGGGAATGCAAATTAGTACAGCCACTATGGAGAACAGTGTGGAGATTCCTTAAAAAACTGCAAATAGAACTGCCTTATGATCCAGCGATCCCACTGCTGGGCATACACACCGAGGAAACCAGAATTGAAAGAGACACATGTACCCCAATGTTCATTGCGGCACTGTTTATAATAGCCAGGACATGGAAGCAACCTAGATGTCCATCAGCAGATGAATGGATAAGAAAGCTGTGATACATATACACAGTGGAGTATTACTCAGCTATTAAAAAGAATACATTTGAATCAGATCTAATGAGGTGGATGATGCTGGAGCCGATTATACAGAGTGAAGTAAGCCAGAAAGAAAAATGACACAGATGTATAGAATGGCCTTTTGGACTCTGTGGGAGAGGGAGAGGGTGGGATGGGTTGGCAGAGTGGAAGTGTAACATGTATGATATCACAAGTGAAACAAATCGCCAGTCTAGGTTTGATGCAGGATGCAGGATGCTTGGGACTGATGCACGGGGATAATCCAGAGAGAGGGTGTGGGGTGGGAGGGGGGAGGTGGGGGTCGGGACTGGGAGTTCATGTACACTCGTGGCTGATTCATGTCGATGTATAGCAATATGAATACAGTATTGTAAAGCAAAACAAACTAAAAAAAATTAATTAAAAAAAAAAGTCCTTGTTGAGGAAACTGGTTATAGGTGAATGTCAATCAGATAAGAGGTAACTGCAAAGCAATGGAAATGTCATGAAATAGTTTTTAATGTATATATTTTTAAAAACCAAGACTAAAGCAAATGTGGAGCTGAGGGTGACAAACTGAATATAAACTTTATATGTTCTAACAATGGTAAAATGCTAACTACTCACAAGGTGAAAAGGAAAGCAAGTCTGTTACCACTTTGGAAATGTCCTAGAGTCAAAGGATATCATTTCAAATTTATAAAATTAAGTAATATGTAAATAAGTAAAACAATCATGCAAATGTATGCTGTGCAGTGTTTAGTCACTCAGTCATGTCTGACTCTTTGTGATCTCATGAACTGTAGCCCGCCTGGCTCCCATGTCCACGGGGATTCTCCAGGCAAGAATACTGGAGTGGGTTGCCATGTCCTCCAGGGGATCTTCACCACCCAAGAATCGAACCGAGGTCTCCTTCATTGCAGGCAGATTCTTTACCTGAACTGCTAGGGAAGCACTTGTATACTGGATTACCTAACGTCAAACTGGCACTTGCTGCCATTATCTAAATCTAAAATTTTTTTAGTCACTCAGTCATGTCTGACTCTTTGTGATCTCATGAACTGTAGCCCGCCTGGCTCCCATGTCCACGGGGATTCTCCAGGCAAGAATACTGGAGTGGGTTGCCATGTCCTCCAGGGGATCTTCACCACCCAAGAATCGAACCGAGGTCTCCTTCATTGCAGGCAGATTCTTTACCTGAACTGCTAGGGAAGCACTTGTATACTGGATTACCTAACGTCAAACTGGCACTTGCTGCCATTATCTAAATCTAAAATTTTTTCTTAGGTTCCTCTTTATTCTGTAGTATCTGATTAAAGAGTTGGTACAGTTGTTCAAATAAAGGACCTCCCAGAGGTGTGGAGTAGAAGAAGGAAGGATAAACCATTTATTTTGAAAGGCTACCTGGGTGGGGAAGATCCTCTGGAGAAGGAAAAGGCAACCCACTCCAGTATTCTTGCCTGAAAATTCCCATGGACAGAGGAGCCTGGCAGGATATAGTCCATGGGGTCGCCAAAAGTCAGACACAACTTAGCAACTAAACCACCACATGGTGATCAGAAATGACAATTATATGCAGACATACATGTAGATCTTAGTTTATTCTCATTCTCTTTCTGCTTTCATAGATATTTGTTCAATGAATAAATTAATGCATAATATATGATATTAATGCTATATAAATCAGGAGAAACAGAGCATTGGAAAGGATAAATGGTTAAAAAGTCAAATACCACGCACAGATCGTACAAGATGACTCCAAAGCACCCACTAGACTCCTCAGCTAGGAATTGTTGACCATGTGACAGACATTTTAATGGATCAGATTTTAGTGAGTTGTAAACGAGTTTGCAGGGAAGGAAAGTAGAGAGTAAAGAAAATAGAAATAAAGAGAAAACTTTTGCTTGTTTCTTTTTGTTTGTTAATGTGTAAGAGACTGAACACATTCCTGGCATGTAAGGAGGAAATTAGGTGAGGGAACAGATTTTATGATATGAAGAGAGTAGTTCATGATGGAGCCCACAAGAGGAAAGATAGGCCTTGTACAGAAGTAGGGAAACCTCTTTTGAGAATGGAGTTAATAGTAGGGATGGCTGCAATTAAATCTGGTGGTAGATTTTTATAAAAATTGATGATACTCTGTTAGAGTGGTCTTATTTACAAAATGGAAACTGGATATTTGCCAAAGGAGGGGAGAAAGCAGGGCTATGTGAGAATAAAGAAGCTTGGATTAGATTACAATGGAAATAGGACTGAGTAAGCTGACTTAGTTCTAACTCAGTTGTTTGAAGACCTTGTGTGGGTGTTTTTTTTTTTTTTTTGGTACAGATATTGGATGTGCAAGTTTTATGAAGTGATGTTTCTACATCAAGGTAAAGTGTATACTGAAAGAAATTTTGGAGTTTTTAGGTGAGTGTATAGATGTAGACTGACAAACTGGTTGATGCAGTGAAATTGGAGTAAATGGTTTAAAGAAAATAAGAGAAAGAAGATATGGTAAGAAATGAGCTTATTAATTTCAAGATTTCAGAGATGGAGTCTTGTAGAAGAAAACAAGGTTTTTGAAGTCAGTGATTTTACTGTAGTGGAAATGAAGGCCACTGAAACTGAGGTCAATAAACTGAAGGTAAAGGTCACATGTTACAGTGGGAAAAGCCACAGATACTGACATGTATCTCTTAATCTGTGAGACACTGGAAAAAAACATCTCTCTGGCCCTTGGTTTCCTATAAGTAGAATTAAAGTGCTATTTTGAGCATTTTTTTATAAAGCACATATAAAAAGCCTAGCAAAAAGCCTAGCATGGGAGTTGTTTGATTATATTATTTTATTGTTGCTACTGCTATCATTTTTACTGTTATTGTTGTTAAATAGGTCATGGACATTGGTATTACCAGATTTTGAGTGCAGAGGGATCAAGTCTGAAAGTTGTCAGTGAACACAAGGCATCAATAACAAAAAGAATGATAGAAAGTGGTAGTGGGGATTGCTAGTGGTGATAGCTTGGAACAAAAGAAACCTGACTTTCATGTTCTGGTGAAATCAGAAATAAAATTTTAAATGGTAATTTGTAACAAAAGAATTGTGACTTCTCTGCATTTTTGCCCAGAAAGAATAAGATGAAGTAGCATTCTATAAGGAATTGTAAATCTAGTAGAAAATAGAGTAGAATGAAATTCTGGGGCTGGGGGTGGGAGAATTGTGAAGGACTAAGGAAATAGTAAGAGAATGGTTAAGGAGAAGGAGAGAGAGTAGTGTAAACATGAAAATGTGGGAAAATGAGAAAATCAAAGGGTCCACAACCTGGGTGATAGCAAGCGTGATACACATAAGTACAATGTACTGAATGACTGGGTACCAAATAGTCATAAAAATAAAATTATTTTCATGTGGTGCTGGCTGAATCTTCCCTCATTGTTGAAAAGTTAGGGATGCTAGAGACATGATCATGCCATATATAAGTAACTGAGACCAAGGATACAGAATATGTTCAGTTCAGTTCAGTTCAGTTGCTCAGTTGTGTCCGACTCTTTGCGACCCCATGAATCGCTGCATGCCAGGCCTCCCTGTCCATCACCAACTCCCGGAGTTCACTCAGACAAATGCCCATGGAGTCAGTGACGCCATCCAGCCATCTCATCCTCTGTCGTCCTCTTCTCCTCCTGCCCCCAATCCCTCCCAGCATCAGGATCTTTTCCAATGAGTCAACTGTTTGCATGAGGTGGCCAAAGTACTGCAGCTTCAGCTTTAGCATCATTCCTCCCAAAGAAATCCCAGGGCTGATCTCCTTCAGAATGGACTGGTTGGACCTCCTTGCAGTCCAAGGGACTCTCAAGAGTCTTCTTCAATTGATGTTCAAAAGCAACGATTCTTCGGCGCTCAGTCTTCTTTACAGTCCAACTCTCACATCCATACATGACCACTGGAAAAACCATAGGCTTGACTAAACGGACCTTAGTCGACAAAGTAATGTCTCTGCTTTTGAATATGATATCTAGGTTGGTCATAACTTTTCTTCCAAGGAGTAAGTGTCTTTTATTTCATTGCTGCACACACCATCTGCAGTGATTTTGGAGCCCAAGTGATGGGACTGGATGCCATGATCTTCGTTTTCTGAATGTTGAGCTTTAAGCCAACATTTTCACTCTCCTCTTTCACTNATCAAATAGCAAGTATTTATGCTCCTACACACAGTTCAAAACTGTGAAGGAGCTTAGTATCCATAGCAACTATCATAGCATAACAGTCTATTTTTTCCATACCACTTTTTTTGTTTGTTTTGTTTTAGATTAAGAAGAACTCCCTAGGCTTTTTGTTAATATTTTGAGCTAGCAAACTACTGAACCAAAGAAAGGATCTTGCCAGCAACTGTGTTTGAGATTAGCTTCTGAAAAAATTAATTTGCTAAAGACAAGAGTGAAAGGAAAATGATTACAATGAATATAAGACAATTCAATATATAAAATTTATAGAGTCATTAAAAAGGTCAAATTTAGAATCACCCACTGTGAATTTAATTGAAGAAAAAAGCATTCATTTCTTTATAGTTTTCTGAGAAATCTGATATATATGTGAAAACATACATTAGACAGGAAACCAACTGATGCTAATTCATTACAACTACTCAATATATTAAAAAAATAGTATATGTATAGGAATCTTTGAACCCAAATCAATGTTAATAATTTTTTTTTAATTTAAACTTCCTCCAAATTTCCCCCAAAAGTAAACCTTTTGAGCTTATACAGGGTAAATGTATAACTTAGACTTTTATATTTCTGCAAAGTTGGAGCTGAGCTGGAACTAATGATTTGAATGTGACAGTAATGATAACTTTGATCCCTCTTTTTCATTTTGAAAAGCACTTTAGGACCAGTTGACCAATGAAGTTGCAAGAACATCACATAACTTATCAGAGTAGATAAATAAATGCCATTTATCTCCTTTTATATATCACATACACATCTTAGCCCAGTAGCTTTCCTCCAAATTTCCCCCAAAAGTAAACCTTTTGAGCTTATACAGGGTAAATGTATAACTTAGACTTTTATATTTCTGCAAAGTTGGAGCTGAGCTGGAACTAATGATTTGAATGTGACAGTAATGATAACTTTGATCCCTCTTTTTCATTTTGAAAAGCATTTTAGGACCAGTTGACCAATGAAGTTGCAAGAACATCACATAACTTATCAGAGTAGATAAATAAATGCCATTTATCTCCTTTTATATATCACATACACATCTTAGCCCAGTAGCTGTCAAACTTCAGCTCATGTCAGATTCACAGATGGAATTATTACACTTCAGATGTCAGTCTCTTTTCTCATTCCCAGAAATTCTGTTGTAGTAGTTCTGAGATAAGGACTGAGAACTTGCATTTCTAACAAACTGCTGGTTGGGGACCACTGTTTGACAACCATTAACATTGAATACAAAATGCCTACTGCCTCCTGCAACTATTAAAATTAAACGCAAGGACTTCCCTGGTGGTCTAGTGTCTAAGATTCCACACTCCCAGCATCTGTGGAGCTCTGGCAGACTCACTTTTTACCCTGAAAGCAGAGTTGAACCCAGCCCCTTTTGGAGTTCTTGACTGTTTTGGAGAAGATGAAAGGATGGTGACAAAGACATGGCTTTCTGGAAGAGAAAAGATGAGGTTACTGTGATTGATGATGGCAGAGATCTCGCCAAAATGAGGCCATTCTTAGATGTTCCAGGAGTATCCCAGAGAAGAAACTGACTCATCCTTCCTGCATCCCAGATTTACCTATGATGGTGGGCATTCAGTTGGAAGAGATGACATGGAATTTGTACCTAACTTTAACCGAAATGACACCACCTCAGTCTAGAAGGAAGTTCATGTTAGCCACAGCTTACTGGTCAGAGTGGTTTTGAGCATGGAATCGTGCAAGCTTTGGTCCTTGCTAGCTAAGTCCAGGTTTGTGCAATTTCTAATACTCCTGATTGATTAGTAATATTACCTAATATTCTAACATTATCTGATTGATGTCTCAGGCCAAGTGCAATACCCAATGCAGAGACTTGAGGAGAAAGTTGTCTGGCTTTCTAAGGGAAAATTAGAGTATGGGATTTTTCCAGCAAGTTAGGTCTGGGACACTAAGGACAGAGTTGAAGTCAAGGTGGCCTCACTGAGCTGCTCGGAGTTCTACTGGCAGTAGTTCTAAATTTCAAAATGAGAGAAATTTAGAGGGTTTGGTATCAGTTTTTGTTGATGAAATTCAATTAGAGTAGATTGCCGGGAGAAATATCAATAACCTCAGATATGCAGATGACACTACCCTTATGCTAGAAAGTGAGGAGGAACTAAAGAGCCTCTTGATGAAAGTGAGAGAGGAGAGTGAAAAAGTTGGCTTAAAGCTCAACATTCAGAAAACGAAGATCATGGCATCCAGTCCCATCACTTCATGGGAGATAGACGGGGAAACAGTGTCAGACTTTATTTTTCTGGGCTCCCAAATCACTGCAGATGGTGACTGCAGCCATGAAATTAAAAGGCGCTTACTCCTTAGAAGAAAAGTTATGACAACCTAGATAGTATATTCAAAAGCAGAGACATTACTTTGCCGACTAAGGTCTGTCTAGTCAAGGCTATGGTTTTTCCAGTAGTCATGTATGGATGTGAGAGTTGGACTGTAAAGAAGACTGAGCGCCGAAGAATTGATGCTTTTGAAGTGTGGTGTTGGAGAAGACTCTTGAGAGTCCCTTGGACTGCAAGGAGATCCAACCAGTCCATTCTGAAGGAGATCGGCCCTGAGATTTCTTTGGAAGGAATGATGCTAAAGCTGAAACTCCAGTACTCTGGCCACCTCATGCAAAGAGTTGACTCATTGGAAAAGACTCTGATGCTGGGAGGGATTGGGGGCAGGAGGAGAAGGGGACGACAGAGGATGAGATGGCTGGATGGCGTCACTGACTCCATGGGCGTGGGTCTGGGTGAACTCCGGGAGTTGGTGATGGACAGGGAGACCTGGTGTGCTGCGATTCGTGGGGTCGCAAAGAGTCAGACATGACTGAGGGACTGAACTGAACTGAACTGAATATTCTTGTGGGATTCTCCTGAACTCTCTTGTTTCTGAGCATCTTGCAAGCAGTATGTGTTACCAGCTGCCTTTTCTCAGGACTGCCTCTTAAGGATGCTGGTTTAAAGAACAGCTTCACAAGGAAGAAGAAGAGTCTTTTCCAGAATGCAAGATAAGGAGCTTCCTGCTTTTATACAAGGTCTGCTCTCCTAGGCTGCAGGCTCCTTTTCTGTAACACAGCCCATTTTGTGGACAGATGTCATCTCATCCTTCTCACGGCTCTTTGTAGGAACTGGAGCAAGAAAACTCTTATACTTGGTTGTTACAGACTGAATGGTATTCCTCCCAAATTCATCTTTTGAAACATTAACCAGTGTCTCTACTGTATTTGGATATAAAGCTTTTAAGGAGGGAATTATGTTAAAATGGGAGCACAAGGGTGGGTGCTCTAGTCATCCAATATGACTAGTGTACATGTGCTCAGTTGCTTGGTCGTGTCTGTGTCTGACTCTTGGTGACCCCATGGACTGTAGCCCACCAGGCTCTTCTGTCTATGGAATTTTCCAGGCAATATCACTGGAATGGGTTGCTATTTCCTCCTCCAGGGGATCTTCCCAACCTAGAGACTGAATGTCTCCCATGTCTCCTGAATCTCCTGCATTAGCAGGTGAATTCTATATCACTGTGCCACCTGAGAAGCCCCCAGTATGACTGGTATCCTTATAAAAAAGAGAGGATTAGAACACAGACAAATACAGAGACCACATGAAAACACAGGGAGAATTTGTTCACCTGCAAACTAAGGAGAGATGCTTTAAAAGAAACCCATCTTACTGACATATTGATCTTGGACTTCTAGCCACCTTAACTGTTAAGAAAATACATTTCTGTTGTTTAAGATACCAGGCTGTGGTCCTTTGCTATAGCATTCCTAAAAAAACAAACAAACAAAAAAACTAAGCAAAAAAAAAAAAAAAAATCAGATCCTGCTAATGGTGTGAGTAATAAAGGCTTTTTTCTTTGACCTAGGAGACTCAAATTTTTTTCCAGCATCAATCTTGACTAACCTTCTAGCTTTCAAGCAAAGTTATACTTCAGATAGTCACAGCTGGGAAAAAGGAAGCTGGAAATATAGTGTCTGGGTGACCAGACACAATTCAAAATTGGTGTGGTCCTTTGCTATAGCATTCCTAAAAAAACAAATAAACAAAAAAAAAAAACTAAGCCCAAAAAAAAAAAAATCACGATCCTGCTAATGATGGAGTAATAAAGTCTTTTTTCTTTGACCTAGGAGACTCAAATTTTTTTCCAGCATCAATCTCGACTAACCTTCTAGCTTTCAAGCAAAGTTATACTTCAGATAGTCACAGCTGGGAAAAAGGAAGCTGGAAATATAGTGTCTGGGTGACCAGACACAATTCAAAATTGGAGGAGGGCTACTATTAATGAAATGAGAAAGTTGGAATAGACCCTGGTAGGGTGGGGAGGTCGGGAGACAAAATAATGATAGTGGAAGTGAAAGGAAGTAATAGTGATGTCACAAGGACAAAGATGGACCATACTCTACTTATTCAATCATTTAAAATAGTGCTACGGTAATTCTAGGGCTTCCTGGGTGGCTCAGATGGTATATAATCTGTCTGCAAGGTGGGAGATCTGAGTTTGATTTCTGAGTCAAGAAGATCCCCTGGAGAAGTGAATGGCAACCCACTTTAGTACTCTTGCCTGGAAAAATCAACACACAGAAATCCCTTGCATTCCTATACACTAATAATGAGAAAGTAGAAAAAGAAATTAAGGAAACAGTTCTATTTACCATTGCAACGAAAAGAATAAAATACTTAGGAATATATCTACCTAAAGGAACTAAAGAGCTATATACAGAGAACTATAAAACACTGATGAAAGAAATCACTAAAGAGGACACTAATAGATGGAGAAATATACCATGTTCATGGATCAGAAGGATCAATATAGTGAAAATGAGTATACTATGCAAAGCAATCTACAGATTCAATGCAATCTCTATCAAGCTACCAGCGGTATTTTTCACAGAACTAGAATAAATGATTTCAAGATTTATATGGAGACACAGAAAACCTTGAATAGCCAAAGCAATCTTGAGAAAGAAGAATGGAACTGGAGGAATCAACCTGCCTGACTTCAGGCTCTACTACAAAGCCACAGTCATCAAAACAGTATGGTACTGGCACAAAAACAGAAATATAGATCAAGGGAACAAAATAGTATCATGTCTTCTTTATCCATTCCTCTGTCTATCAAGACATCTAGGTTGCTTTCATGTCTTGGTTATTGTAAAAATGATGCGATAAACTTTGGGTGCCTGTATCCTTTCAGATCATGTTTTCTTCTGGATATATGCCTAGGAGTGGGATTGCAGGGTCAAATGATAGGTCTATTTTTAGTTTTTAGTTTTTTTTTTTTTAAAGGAATCCCCATACTGTTCTTTATTATGGTTATACCAATTTCTGTTCCTACCAACAGTGTAAGAGGGTTCCCTTCTCTCCACACCCTCTCTAGAATTTACTATTTATGAATTTTTTGATGACAGTCATTCAGCTGGTGGGGGGTGCTATCTCTTGTAGTTTTGATTTGCATTTCCCTAATAATTAGTGATGTTTAATGTCTTTTCATGTGCCTATTTGCCATCTCTATGTCTTCTTTATAGAAATGTCTATTTAGGTCTTCTGCCCATTTGTTCATTGGAATATTATTCAACTCTTAAAAAGAAGAAATAATGCCATTTGCAGTAACATGGATGGACCTAGAGATTTTCATACTGAGTGAAGTAAGTCAGAGAAGGAAAAATATCATATGATATCACTTATATCTGAAATGTAAAAAGAAATGATGCAAATGTTTAATTTATAAAACAGAAAGAGATTCACAGGCTTAGAGAACAAACTTATGGTTGCTGGGGGGAAGGGATAGTTAGGGAGTTTGGGATGGACACACTATTAAATTTAAAATAGATAACATAAAATAAATAAATAAATAAAATAGATAACAAATTGAGACCTACTATATAACATACGGAACTCTGCTCAGTGTTATGTGGCAGCCTGGAGGGGAATTTGGAGGAGAATGGATACATGTGTGGCTGAGTCCCTTCACTGTTCACCTGAAGCTATTACAGTATTGTTAATTGGCTATACCCCAATAGAAAGTTATGATCAACCTAGACGGCATGCTAGAAAGCAGAGACATTACTTTGCCACCAAAGTCCATCTAGTCAAAGCTATGGTTTTTCCAATAGTCATGTGTGGATGTGAGAGTTGGACTATAAAGAAAGCTGAGTGCCGAAGAATTGATGCTTTTGAACTGTGGTGTTGGAAAAGACTCTTGAGAGTCCCTTGGACTGCAAGGAGATCCAACCAGTCAATCCTAAAGGAAATCAGTCCTGAATATTCATTGGAAGGACTGATGCTGAAGCTGAAACTCCAATACTTTGTCCCCCTGATGTGAAGTGCTGACTCATTTGAAAAGACTCTGATACTAGGAAAGTTTGAAGGCAGGAGAAGGGGACAACAGAGGATGAGATGATTGGATGACATTACCAACTCAATGGACATGACTTCGAGTAAACTCTGGGAGTTGGCAATGGACAGGGAGGCCTGCCATGCTGCAGCCCCTGGGTTCACAAAGAGTCGGACACAACTGAGCAATTGAACTGAATTGAACTGATACTCCAAAAGAAAATAAAAATTTTAACTAAATAGAAAACAAAAACAAATGCACTTCATGAATCAGTTCTATTTGTCCCTGAAACAAATACTACTCCAAACAGCACTGCAAAGAACCTTTAACACCAGGCCTACTCCAGCTAAGTCATCCTTATCTGCAGTACTCAGATCCTCCAGTGAATGAGTTTACCTTCTCCTTGATCCAGACTGATGGGAGAAAAGTATCATTCACTTTTTCACGTCATGAAACTCCTGTGTCCTGTGTCAAAGGCTGCATCAAAAAAGTCTCCATGACCTGGCCTAGACTTCATCATTGAAGCACATTCCAACAAGAAGCAGAGATCTTGTCTCTCCCCTGAGCTGCTTCTGTTACTGTGTTGCTGCCTTTGTTTACTATTTGTTTACAAGCACTTGGAGGTCTAGCAAGTGAATCAACAAATGATCTTCCCTTTCCTGTGGCTTGCTATCATGCCCTAAACCCTGTGCAGCCTCTGGCATGATAGCAAGCAAGGCCACTTCAGCAGCCTACATCTTCAAAGCCAGTGATCTGAAAGAGCCTATAAAAGCTCAACTGGATTAGGTGCCATCGAAGGCAATGAGATTGCAACTCAGTGGGGATTTTGACAAGGATGTCACTTTATCTCCTGGTCAATCAAATGAAAGAGTTTCACAGAGAACCAGGGGGCTGGCCAAGAGTTGAGTCATAGTTTCATTAACTCCACTGTTCTCCATGAACTTTGGACCTGCTCCGAAAGGACAGAGAAACATGAAAGAACATAATGAAAAATAATAACCTAGAGCTGCCAGTCAGAATGCAAGAGGAATGTGGATGTGATTGTCAGATACATGCACAAAATAATAGTAATAATAATAGGATGGGGGAAATTTTGGAAGTGATGGATATGTTTATGGCATAGAACATGGTGATGATTTCTTTATACTCTTCCTGTTATACACATTAAATATCTATACCACTCTTTGTATGTTAATCAGCCCTCAATAAAATGTTTGTTAAAAAAAGAAAGAAAAACACAGCCTGTAATAAGAGACAAAGCAAAGCATTATATAATGATAAAGGCTCAAGCCAAAGGAATAACGATTATAAATACATATATACAGCCAACATATGAGCCCCTCAAGACATAAAACATATATTCACAAAAAAAAAAAATCCAGGAAAATTGATAGTAACATGATAATACAAAGAAATCTAATACTCCACTTACATCAATGAACAGACTATCCAAACTAAAAATTAATAAGGAAACACTGGCCTTAAATAACATATTAAACCAGGAAGATTTAATACATATATCCATAATCCAAAAGCAGTTGAATAGAAATTCTTTACAAGGTGCATAGAACATACTCCAGGATAAACCATATAGTTGGCCACAAAATAAATCTCAGTAGATTTAAGGTTGAAATCATATTAAACCTCTTTTCTGATTACAATGCTATGACACTAGATATGAACCACAAGAAAAAGTCTATAAAAAACACAGATACTTCAAAACTAAATAGCATACTACTGAACATTCCATGGGCCACTGAAGAAATTGAAGAGGATATTAAAAAATACATGAAAAATGAAAATGGAAACACAATGATCCAAATTCCATGCAGCAAAACAAAAGCAGTTCTTGGTGGAAATTTTATAGTGATACTAGCCTACTTTAGGGAACAAGAAACACAGCAAATAAACAACACAACCTTATATTTAAAGAGAAAAGAAAAGAAAAATAAACAAAACTCTAAGTCAGTAGAAGGAAAACTAAATACAGAGCAGAAAATCATTTTTAAAAATAACTAATATCAATGAAATTAAGAGCTGATTCTTTGAAAAGATAAACTTGATAGACCTTTATATAGACTCATCAACAAAAAAGAGAGAGCACACTAATAAAGTTGGAGATAAAAAAAGAAGTTGAAATTGACACCACATAAATACAATCATAAAACTTACTATGAAAAATTATACAACAATAAAATGGACAAATGTAAGAAACAAATAATATAGAAAAATAAAGTCTCCTCAAAATAAATCAGGATGGGATGAAGACACCCAAAAGACAGATTATCAGTAATGTTGAATCAACAATCAAAACCTACCACAAACAAAAGCCCAGAACTACCTGGCTTCACAGATTAATAATACCAAATACTTAAAGAAGAGATAACAGCTATTCTCAAACTATTCTAAAAACTGGAAAAGAAAAATAGCCTCTGAACTCATTGTTCAGGGCCAGCATCATATTGAATAGGAAAACCCAAAGACACTATAAAATAAGAGAAAATTACAGACCGATTATCATTAATGAACATAGATTGTTACTGTTTAGTCGCTAAGTTGTACCTGACACTTTTATGACCCTGTGGACTGTACCCGGCCATGCTCCTCCTCATGGGATTTTCCAGGCAAGAATCCTGTAGAGGCTTGCCATTTGCTTCTCCACGGCATCTTCCCAACCTAGAGATTAGAAACCACCAGTCTCCTGCATTGACTGGTGGATGCCTTATCTGTGAGCCACCTGGGAAGCCTAAATGAACATAGATACAATAGATGAAAGCAAAATATTAACCAGGCAAATTCAGGAGTGCATTAAATGATCACCCACTTCAGTGAAGTGAGGTTTATCATAAAGATGCCAGAATGGTTCAGCATCTACAAATCAACCGATGATCCTTTACAGTAACACACTGAAAAACAAAAACCAAATGATCATTCCAGCAGCTGAAATAAACCTTTTCAACAATACCTTTTCAACAATACTTAACAATCATTTCTGATAAAAATCTCAAAAAAGTGGGTATAGAGGGAGCAATATAAAAAGGCCATATATGAAAAACCATTTTCAAAATTATACTCAATAGTAAAAACAGAAAACATCTTCTGTAAGTTCAAGAACAAGACAGAAAAGCCCACTCTTGCCACGTTTATTCAACATAATATTGGAAGCTGAGTAGAAATCATATATCAACAAATATAAATCAAATGAATCCTAAGTGTAAAAGTGAAACTATCACTGTTTCATGTGGCATAGTACTATTTATATAAAGAAGACCCAATAGCCTATACCAAAAACCAATAGAAATAATGAATGAATTCAGGAAAATTTCAGAACACACAATTAATTACAGAAATCTGTTATATTTCTTTACACCAATAACAATCCATACAAAAAAGAAATTATGAAAACTATCCTACTGGATAAGATCAGTTTTCATTCCAAACCCAAAGAAAAAAAGTGCCAAATAATGTTCAAACTACCACACGATTGCACTCATCTCACATGCTAGCAAAGTAATGCTCAAAATTCTCCAAGACAGGCTTAAGCAGTAGGTGAACCAAGAACTTCCAGATGTTAAAATTGATTTAGAAAAGGCAGAGGAATCATAGATCAAATTGCCAACATACATTGGATCATAGAGAAAACAAGAGAGTTCCAGAAAAACATCTGCTTTATTGACTATGCCAAAGCCTTTGACTGTGTGGATCACAACAAACCGTGGAAAATTCTGAAAGAGATGGGAATACCAGATCACCTTATCTGCCTCCTGAGAAACCTGTTTGCAGGTCAGGAAGCAACAGTTAGAGCCAGACATGGAACAACAGACTGATTCCAAATAGGAAAAGGAGTACATCAAGGCTGTATATTGTCACCCTGCTTATTTAACTTCTATGCAGAGTTCAGTTCAGTTCAGTTCAGTCGCTCAGTCGTGTCCGACTCTTTGCGACCCCAGAATCGCAGCACGCCAGGCCTCCCTGTCCATCAACAACTCCCGGAGTTCACTCAGGCTCACGTCCATCGAGTCCGTGATGCCATCCAGCCATCTCATCCTCGGTCGTCCCCTTCTCCTCCTGCCCCCAATCCCTCCCAGCATCAGGATCTTTTCCAATGAGTCAACTCTTTGCATGAGGTGGCCAAAGTACTGGAGCTTCAGTTTTAGCATCATTCCTTCCAAAGAAATCCCAGGGCTGATCTCCTTCCGAATGGAATGGTTGGATCTCCTTGCAGTCCAAGGGACTCTCAAGAATCTTCTCCAACACCACAGTTCAAAAGCATCAATTCTTGAGCACTCAGCCTTCTTCACAGTCCAACTCTCACATCCATACATGACCACAGGAAAAACCATAGCCTTGACTAGACGGACCTTAGTCGGCAAAGTAATGTCTCTGCTTTTGAATATACTATCTAGGTTGGTCATAACTTTTCTACTCAGCCTTCTTCACAGTCCAACTCTCACATCCATACATGACCACAGGAAAAACCATAGCCTTGACTAGACGGACCTTAGTCGGCAAAGTAATGTCTCTGCTTTTGAATATACTATCTAGGTTGGTCATAACTTTTCTTCCAATGAGTAAGCATCTTTTAATTTCATGGCTGCAATCACCATCTGCACTGATTTTGGAGCCTAAAAAAATAAAGTCTGACACTGTTTCTACTGTTTCCCCATCTATTTCCCATGAAGTGGTGGGACCAGATGCCATGATCTTCGTTTTCTGAATGTTGAGCTTTAAGCCAACTTTTTCACTCTCCTCTTTCACTTTCAACAAGAGCCTTTTTAGCTCCTCTTTACATCATGTGAAATGCCACATTGGATGAAGCACAAGCTGGAATCAAGATTGCCAGGAGAAATATCAATAACCATAGATATGCAGGTGACACCCACCTTATGGTAGGACATGAAGGATCTAAAGAGCCTCTTGATGAAAGTGAAAGAGAAGGGTGAAAAGTTGGCTTAAAACTCAACATTCAAAAAACTAAGATCTTGGCATATGGTCCTATCACTTCATGGCAAATACATGGGAAAACAATGGAAACAGTGACAGACTTTATTTTCTTGGACTCCAAAATCACTGCAGGTGGTGATTGCAGCCATGCAATTAAAAGATACTTGCTCCTTGGATGAGAAACTATGACCAACCTAGACAGAATATTAAAAATCAGAGACATTACTTTGCCAACAAAGGTCTGTCTGGTCAAAGGTATGATTTTTCCAACAGTTACGTGTGGATGTGAAAGTTGGACCATAAAGAAAACTGAGCACCAAAGGACTGATGGTTTTGAACTGTGGTGTTGGAGAAGACTGTTGAGAGTCCCTTGGACAGCAAGATTAAACCAGTCAATCCTAAAGGAAATCAGTCCCTATTATTCATTGAAGGACTGATGCTAAAGCTGAAGCTCTAATACTTTGGCCACCTGATACAAAGAACTGACTCACTGTAAAAGATCTGATGCTGGGAAACATTGAAGGTGGGAGGGAAAGGAATGACAAAGGATGAAACAGTTGGATGTCATCACTGACTTGATGGACGTGAGTTTGAGTAAGTTCTGGGAGTTGGTGATGGACAGGGAAGCCTGGCTTGCTGCTGTTCATGGAGTCACAAGTAGTTGGACATGACTGAGCAACTGAACTGTACTATCTCATACATAATTACATCAGAAACAATAAAATACATAGAAATAAATCTAATTAGGAAATGAAAGACCTTTATTCTGAAAACAATAAGACATGGATCAAATATACTGAAGAAGGCATAAACAAATAGAAAGATATACCATGTTCAAGAACTGGAAAAATTATCATTGTTAAAATGACCGTACTATTTAGGGCAGTCTACAAATTCAGAAGCAATTCATATCAAAACACCAAGAGCATTTTCCACAAAACTAGAACAAATAATATAAAAATTTGTGGAAACAGAAGAGTCAGTATCCAAAGCAAACTTGAGAAAGGACAAATGTATCAACAACTCCTAAATGTTAAAAGATATTGCAAATTTACAGTAACCAAAATAATGTGATACTGACACAATATGAGACACATGAATCAACAGAACAGAAAAGAGAAACCAAAAATAAACCCACACATCAATTGGTATATGACAAAGGAGGCAAGAATACGCAATGGAGAAAATACAGTCGCTTCAGTAAGTGGTCTTGAGAGAAATGGACATTGGTTAGCTTTCCTTTAAGGGAAAATGGTCTAAATTATGTAAGCATGACTATCTGCATATTTATATTGCCTTTTTATTTTTCCCTTATCAATTTTTTATTGAAGCATAGTTGACTTACACCACCCAAGTCTCCTGCATTGAAGGCAGACTCTTTACTGTCTGAGCCACCAGGGAAGTTGTTTTAGGTGTACAGCATAGCAATTCAGTGTTCTAACAGATTATAGGTTATTACAAGGGAATTGCTATAATTCATTGTGTTATACAGTATGTCCTTTTTGCTTATTTATTTTATACATAGCAGCCTGTTTCTGTTAATCCTATACCCCAATCTGTCCCTCTTTTTTCTCCCTGTCCTCTTTGGTAACCACAAGTTTGTTTTCTATATCTGTGTGTTTCTATATCTGTGTTCCTGTTTGCATATGCATTCAATTGTATTCTTTCTTAGATTCTATGTATAAGTGACATCACACAGTATTTGTCTTTCTCTGCCTGACGTTTCACTAAACATAATATTCTCTAGGTCCATCCACTTTGCTGGAAATGACAGAATTTCATTTTTCATGATTGGGGAATATTACATACCACATTTTTTTAAGCCACACATCTGCCGATAGTCACTTTATTTGCTTACATTTCTTGGATACTATAAACAGCGATGATGTGAACACTAGGGTGCATGCTTATTTCTGAATTGGTATCTTTATTTTTTCCAGATATATACCCAGAAGTGTAATTGGTGGATCACATGCTAGTTTTTTTTAGTTTTTTTTTTTCAAGAACCTCAATACTCTTTTCAATACAGACTGCATCAGTTTACATTTCCACCAACAGTGTGCAACAGTGCCTTTTCTCTGCATTCTCTCCAGTATTTTTTACTTGTAGACTTTTTGATGATAGTTATTCTAAAAAGTATGAGATGATACCTTATTGTGGCTTTGATTTTCATTTCTCTTATAATTAGTAACATTAAACATCTTTTCATGTGTCTGTTATCCATCTGTATGTCTTCTTTGGGGAAATGTCTGTTTAGGTCTTCTATCCACTTTTGAATTGGGCTGTGTTTTTCTTATTGAATTGTATGAGCTATTTGCATATTTTACATATTAACTCTTTGTCTATCAATACAATTTGCAAATATTTTCTTCCATTTTGTAGGCTATCTTTTGTCAATAATTTCCTGTACAAATTTTTAAAGCTTAATTAGGTCCCATTTGCTTATGGTTGCTTTTATTTCCTTATCCTTAGGAAACTGATACAAGAACATATTGCTCAATTTATGTCAAAGAGTGTTCCACCTAAGTTCTCTTCTAGGTAATTTAGGGTTTCAGGTCTTAAATTTAGGTCTTAACTACTTTGAGTTTATTTTTATATGTGGTATGAGGGAATGTTCTAATCTCACTGTTTTTATATGTGGCTGTCCAGCTTTCCTAGCACCACTTTTTGAATAGACTGTCGTTATTCTGTTGTCTGTTCTTGCCTCCTGTGTTGTAGATTAATTGACTGGGCATCTGTGGGTTTGTTTATGAGCTCTCTATTCTGTTTAATTGATCTGTGTGTCTGCTTTTGTGCCAGTACCATGCTCTTTTGATTACTGTAACTTTGTAGTATAGTCTGAAGCCTAGGAGAGTCATTCCTTCAGTTTTCCTCTCTTTTCTCAGGATTGCTTTGGCAATTCCCAGGGTCTTTTGTGATTCCTTATAAATATTAGGATAATTCCATATTTGTGATAAAATATCATGGGTATTTTGATAAGGATTGCATTAAATCTGTAGATTGCTTTGGGTAATCAGTTCAGTCACGCAGTCGTGTCCGACTCTTTGCGACCCCATGAATCGCAGCACGCCAGGCCTCCCTGTCCATCACCAACTCCCGGAGTTCACTCAGACTCACGTCCATTGAGTCTGTGATGCCATCCAGCCATCTCATCCTCGGTCGTCCCTTTCTCCTCCTGCCCCCAATCCCTCCCAGCATCAGGGTCTTTTCCAATGAGTCAACTCTTGGCCACTGGAATAAT
The DNA here is from genome assembly GCA_006408695.1 of Aepyceros melampus. Lineage (NCBI taxonomy): Eukaryota > Metazoa > Chordata > Mammalia > Artiodactyla > Bovidae > Aepyceros > Aepyceros melampus. The sequence goes on from SJXQ01008741.1 coordinate 302,176, forward strand.
GTTGCCTTCCAATTCAGAAGCATGGGATACCTTTCCATTTCTTTGAATCATCTTCAATTTCCTTCATCAGTGTTTTATAACTTTCAGAGTGCAGTTCTTCCAACTTGTTGGTTATGTTTATTTTAGGTAATTTTAATGCAATTTTAGGCAGGATTTTAAAAAACTTTTTCTTTCTGCTATTCTTATTGGTATTTAGAAAGGCAACATATTTCTGTATATTAATTTTGTATCCAGCAAACATAAATTCATTTATTAGTGCTAAAAGTTTTTCAGTGGAGAGTGTAGAGTTTTCTATATAGAGCCCATTATGTCATCTGGTGATAGTTTTACATTTTCCCTTCCAATCTGGATTCTTTTGTTTCTTTTTCTTTTCTGTTTGCCGTGGCTAATCCAGTACTTCCAATACTGTGTTAAATAGAATTGGTTAGAATAGGTGCTCTTGTCTTGTTCCTAAATTTGGTGGGAAAGCTTTCAGCCTTGCACCATTGAGTATTATGTTGGCTGTGGGTTTGTCATAATGGTCTTTATTCCTTTGAAATCTGTTTCCTTTATACTCACTTTGATGACAGTTTTTATCGTGAATGTTAAAGTTTTTCAAAAGGTTTTTCTGTATCAATTGAGATTATCATGTAATGTTTTTATTTTCTTTTTATTAATGTGATACATCATATGGATTGATTTGGTTACATTGAACCATTCTTATGGATTCTTATGATCCTTTAATAAATCCAACTTAATCATGATGTATGACCCTTTTTGCATACTTTTGGATTTAGTTTGCTGATATTTTGTTAAGGATTTTTGAATCTATATTAATCAAAGTAATTGGCGTATAATTTCTTTATTGTAGTATCTTTGGTTGGTGTCAGGGTAACGAAGGCCTTGTAGAATGAATTTGAAAGTGTTTCCTCCTTTTCAGTCTTTTGTAATAGTCTGAGAAGCATAGGTATTAATTCTTTATGCTTCATAGGATTCCCCCATGAAGCAATCTGGTCCTGGACTTTTGTTTGCTTTGAACTTTTTCATTACAGATTCAATTTCGCTTTTAGTGATTGGTTTGTTTAGCTCATCAGTTTCTTCTTGATTCAGTCTTGGAAAGCTATATATTTCTAGAAACTTGTTCATTTCCTACAAGTTGTCCACTCTGTTAGTACATAACTGTTCATAGTATTCTCCTGTGGGGTTTTTTTTTTTTTTTTTNACAGATTCAATTTCGCTTTTAGTGATTGGTTTGTTTAGCTCATCAGTTTCTTCTTGATTCAGTCTTGGAAAGCTATATATTTCTAGAAACTTGTTCATTTCCTACAAGTTGTCCACTCTGTTAGTACATAACTGTTCATAGTATTCTCCTGTGGGGTTTTTTTTTTTTTTTTTTATTGTATCTCTGTGTTATCAGTTATTTGGAGAAGGCAATGGCACCCGACTCTAGTACTCTTGCCTGGCAAATCCCATGGATGGAGGAGCCTGGGAGGGTGCAGTCCATGAGGTCCTGAAGAGTCGGACATGACTGAGCGACTTCCCTTTCACTTCTCACTTTAATGCATTGGAGAAGGAACTGGCAACCCACTCCAGTGTTCTTGCCTGGAGAATCCCAAGGATGGGGGAGCCTGATGGGCTGCCGTCCATGGGGTCGCACAGAGTCGGACATGACTGAAGCGACTTAGAAGTACCAGTTATCAGTTATTATTTCTCCCTATTCATTTCTTATATTATCTATTTGAGTCATCTCTCTTTCCTTGTTTTGACCTTGGCAAAAGGGTTATTAGTTTGTTTACCATTTCAAAAAAACAGATCTTGTTTTCATTGATTGTTTCTCTTATTTTTTTGATCTCTATTTCATCCTTTCCTCTTTGATCTTTATTATTTCATTCCTTTTGCTAACTTTGGGTTTTGTTTCTTCCTCATTTAATAGTTCATTTAGGTGAATTAAATGAAGTTGTTTATTCAATATTTTTCCTGTTTCTTACCAAAGGCCTCTATGACCTTGAATTTCCCTCTCAGAACTCATTTTCCTGCTTCCCATTCAGTTCAGTTCAGTCGCTCAGTTGTGTCTGACTTTTTGCGACCCCATGAATCGCAGCACGCCAGGCCTCCTTGTCCATCACCATCTCCTGGAATTCACTCAGAA
>SJXQ01008742.1:0-62633 GCA_006408695.1 Aepyceros melampus
CTACCGTCTTACTTGGGTTTCTCTTACCTTGGGCATGGGGTAACTCTTCATGGCTGCTCCAGCAAAGCACAGCCGCTGCTCCTTACCTTGGATGAAGGTATCTCCACACCACTGCCCTTCTGACCTTCAATGTGGGATAGCTCCTCTAGGCCCTCACAAGAATGTAGACTTGCCTAAGAACCACAATCTTGATATTTAGAGCTGTTGTTTAATTTTGCTTTTTTTCTTGGCAGAATATTTACACACCAGAAGCTTAACTTTTTAAAAAAAAATCACCCTGTTTTTACATTGAAGTATAGTTGATTTACAGTATTTCAGGTTGTACAGGAAAGTGATTCCATTTATATATATATACATTTTCAGAGTATTATTTTCCCTTATAGGTTATTACAAGATATTGACTATAGTTCCCTGTGTTATGGGCTTCCCTGGTGGCTCAGAGGTTAAAGCGTCTGCCTGCAATGCAGGAGACCTGGGTTCGATCTCTGAGTCGGGAAGATCCCCTGGAGAAGGAAATGGCAACCCACTCCAGTATTCTCGCCTGGAGAATCCCATGGACGGAGGGGCCTGGTGGGCTGTAGTCCATGGGGTCGTAAAGAGTCGGACACGACTGAGCGACTTCACTCACTCACTCACTCCCTGTATTTCCCTTATAGGTTATTACAAGATATTGACTATAGTTCCCTGTGTTATGGGCTTCCCTGGTGGCTCAGAGGTTAAAGCGTCTGCCTGCAATGCAGGAGACCTGGGTTCGATCTCTGAGTCGGGAAGATCCCCTGGAGAAGGAAATGGCAACCCACTCCAGTATTCTCGCCTGGAGAATCCCATGGACGGAGGGGCCTGGTGGGCTGTAGTCCATGGGGTCGTAAAGAGTCGGACACGACTGAGCGACTTCACTCACTCACTCACTCCCTGTGTTATACAGTAGGTCCTTGTTTATCTAAAGAAGCTTAAGTCTTAATCCACTGTTTTTTGAAAAGCCTTTTGCATTTGGCTACTCTATTTGTACCTCAGTAGTTGATCCAGAATGGAATCATTTCTACACTCATTCTTGATAACTTAGTTTTATGAATATTTCTTTCTACTAAGTAAAAAAAAAAGCTAAGAAAATAGACCAACTGGATGTGGAATAAGACCTACAGCTTAAGCTATTTGTCATCAAGTCATATATAGATACCTCTGTGAAAGAGTAAGTTTCATCCCTCTCATTGATAAAACCTTAAAAAGTAGTAGTAGTATTGTTATCATCCTTATTATCCACTTAAAGTATTTTTTCCTATTCTAAAAATTATGATGAATATCTTCTAATTCCTAGTCCATACTTGTGTCAAATCCCCATTAAGTGGTCTTCCTATGTTGAAAGTTTTAAAAACTTTGTTGTAGGAGCAACTAATATATTAGAAACTGAAAATGATCTGGTCAGATCTGTGCTCCACAAAAATAACTCTGTCCCCACATATGAACTTTATCATTGTGGTTTTATCATAGGATACATTAAAAATTGGTAAGCATTTCTCTTATTTCCATAGTAATTGACCTACACTGACAGCTTGTATAAAGAAACATGTGCTAGAGATTAGACATTTGGCAGAGAAGGGAATAGTGGGGTAGAAAAGAGTAAAAGAAATATAATATCAAATTCTGAATACCAGTGCTTCATTTATTTTTTTTAATTGAAGTATAGTTGATTTATAATATTGTGTTAATTTCTGGTATACAGCAGAGTGATTCATTTATACATTTTGGGGAGGATGGGAGAGAATTTTAATGCAGCCACCAAATTAAAGGATAAAAACATACTGTAAACATAACAAAACAATTCAGAATCATAAACAAAACGTGAGGTAGATGGACTTGTAAAACTCAACAAATGTTGCTTAGGAAAATTTTATAGTAATAAAGTATCACAGGTGCCTCCTTTTCTAAAAATCACAAAAAGCAATTGCATAAATTACAGCCAAAAATTGAATACAACAATTCTCATTGTAATTTTAGTGTGTGTGTGTGTGTGTGTGTGTGTGTGTATATATATATATACACATACATACATACACTAAATATATCTATATTCCTTTTCATATTCTTTTCCCTTATAAGTTATTACAAAATATTGAGTATTGTTTCCTATGCTATACAGTATGTCCTTGTTGGTTTTCTATTTTATATATAGTTGTGTGCATCTGCTAATCCCAAACTCCTAAATTATCTCCCTTTCCTTCCTCTTTAGTAACTTTAGGTTTGTTTTATATGTCTGTGAGTCTGTTTCTATTTTGTAAATAAGTTCGTTTGTATCATTTTTTAGATTCTGCATATAAGTGGTATCCTACAACATTTGTCTTTTTCTGCATTACTAGAGCCAACCACGTTGCTGAAAATCCAGTGCCTCATTTCTTAATCTGAATTGTAATTAAATCTCATTTTAGTAGGAGGACTGTGTCATAGCTATCAGTCCTCTAGTTTTCAAAAGAGGTAAATTTACATGGAATAAAATAGTTCCTCCGCAGAAGCACTGATGGAGCATTTGAAAAACACATGAACTTTCGCCAGAAGTTATTGACATGGTACAGTTATGCAATCCAGTTACCGTACATTGAAAATCTACACATTTTTTTAAGTACCAAAAACTAGTATGTTAAAAGTGTAAAATAATCTAGTAAGGTAATGCAAGTCTTATTATAAGTGAATATATTCTGTAGTGGTCTTCAGATACTACACATAGAATCCCATTTAGTAAAGAAAACCTTGAAGGAGGCTTGTGAGGTTGGCGCTATCATCCTCTTTAAGTAAGAAATACATACTTTTCTAAAAAGTATAATTGTATAATACAGTCACACTTGAGTCATAGCTTTTGCATTTTAAACTTGTTAGTTCTTTGCCACAATACCATCAGTTGCCACTTCATTTTACTTCTTGTTAGTGCTAGGTTAGTTCATCAAGAACTGAGATACTGTCATATTGATGGACTGGACCAAAAGCATGTAGGTTCCATGAAGTGCCTCACATTTCCTAAGATTTTGTTATATTTATATTTTAAGATTCATCAGGTCTTAAGAATTGATGAGAGTAATCACAACATTTTGAAACACTATATTTAGGTCTGATTATTGGAGCACACCAACTAGATTAATGTTTAACAGTAGCTGTTCTGTGCATTCACTTAGGTGGTTAAGAGATGGCAATTTTCTTTTCTTTTTTTCCAGTTCTGTTGAGAAATAATTGATATACATCACTGTATAAGTTTAAGGTATAGAGCAGGATGCTTTGATTTACATACATTGTGAAATGATTACTACAGTGAGTTCGACTAACATCCATCTTCCATGTTGTTATTTAGTCGCTAAGTCATGTCTGAGTCTTTGTGACCCCATGGACTGTAGCCCACCAGGCTCCTCTGTGCATGAGATTCTCCAGGCAAGAATACTGGAGTGGGTAGCCATTCCCTTCTCCAGGGGATCTTCCCAACCCAGGGATCAAACCTGGGTCTACCCGCATTGCAGGCAGATTCTTTACTGTCTGAGCCACCAGGGAAGCCCATCTCATATAGATACAATAAAAGGAAAAGAAAGAAGGAAAGAAAAAGTTTTCTCTTATGATGAGAATGCTTAAGATTTACTCTTTTAACTTTCCTATATATATATATATATATCAGTGTTACCTATATGTAGAGCACTACTGCTAAGAAACAACTCATTTTCTTGACTGCCTTCTGAGTTTTCAAAGTTACTAGGAGGTATTAAAGACCTGACTTTGTATGCTAAGTTCATATGTGGTTCAGTTTTTCATAATTTTCTCTATAGAAAGACATAAGCTATGTGTATACAGTTTAAAGAATAATCATAATGTGAATACTCAGGTAACCCCTGCCCAGATTAAGAAAAATTGCCAGCCTTCCCAAAGCCCAACCTTCACTATGTGCTCCATCCAGAAGGTGACTCCCCTCTCTCCCTAGTCAGCTACTGTCTTTACTTTTGGCATTTTCTTGTTTCTCCTTATAATGTAGTCACTTACATGGGTATCCTAAAACCATATAACTTAGGTTTGTCTGTCTTTGAACTTACATGAATAAAATCATGTTATGTGCTCTCTTGTGTCTGGCATCTTTCATTCATTTCACTAATTTAGCTTGTTACTCTGGTGAGATTTTTATCTGTGTTATTGGCATCCAGTACGTTAAAAAAAAGCCTTTCCATATTTGCCTGTCTCTCTCTCCCTCCCCCTTTAAAAAATATTTAAGATCCCTGTAACTTTAAATGCTTTCTGATGTTTATACTTTGCCTTCTTAGATTTTCTGCTGAATGAGGTCTGAAAACCTTAAATTTGTCTGAATCCCAGTTTTCTGAACTGACCTGACTGCCTCTGGTTTGATGGCATTTGTTTAGATGAGACTACATCTTTAAGGCTTCTGTGCTTGGTTAAAAATCTTCTTTCTCCAAGGCTGGTCCAAGGGTCTGGTCACGTGATTCCAACAGTGACATCACATTCTGACCGCCAGGGAACATTGGTGGTTCTTTAGGTGGTGTTTGTTCCTGTGAAAGGCAGAGAATACAGCAAGTGCCCTTCTAAAGCAGTTCAGACCGGGGCTCCTTCTGTAAAAGCTCCTCAACCTAAAGAGGAAATGCGGGCTGCCAAGGTTATTTCTTCTTTGAGGCAGAAAAAAAGAAAGCTGTGATTGAAGGTAAGCAGGCTTGAGCCTGGCCAAGGACCAAAGCATGACCCCAGGGAGAAGGGGGTCTGGAGAATCACAAGCAGTCTGTTGTCGGATTCTAATCACTGCCTGCTCTTTCCGAGCTGCCTGACAATTTGCGTTTATAATAGACTATCTACAAAGAAGGATGATTCAGTACTCATGTTACCCAGTGATGTAATAGGATTTTTTCTTTCCTGTTAGGAAGCTGTTGCAGATCTTCATTTTGTCTTAATATCCTTTGAACTGGGGGCCTCATTTGATACCTAGTGTAACATTAGATATCTAGTAGAAGCTTTTTAAAAATCAGTTTCACAAAATCCTTTGAAAATTTCTCCTGAAAGGAACACACTTAAACCAGAGCAAATTCAATTGAAGCATTAACCTGCTTGAAAAAGTCAGTTTCTGGTTGGTTGGTGTCCTGTGTTCATGTCAGCATTTGTCTTGAGAATTGAAAGAGCTTGGTTCCCTCCTGCCCCACATACTTTAGCCTCTTTCTGCCCTCCTTTCCCAGCTGGCTGTTTCCCTCCAATCTCTCAGACAACACACCAGCATTCATCTTTATGAGTATGCCACTGACATGATAGGAAATGCTGAGCTGGTGATTCAGCAGCCAACCATTTCATGGTCAGGTATGCTTGAAGATACGGAAAGGACTTTGGTTAGGGGTTTTAAGATTAACTTGTTCACCTCCTCCACTCCACCCCACCTCACCCCCACTCTTACTGTGATTTGGATTCTGCAGAGCTTTTCCTTTCAGCTGTGCCTTGTTTGTGAAAGGTATGCTGAACTAGGTCTTTGGAAGACTTAAAATTTGTAAACAAGGTGCAACTTGGGTGTTAATTCAAACTTGTCCTTTGAGAGCGCTCAAATTGTCTGTTAGGAGTTGAGAGTGAAGGTAAGGATGTCGCTGGGGGGAGACAAGGTCAGCTTGGGCCCACTTTAGCTTCTCTGCAGAGGAACTTATCATCAAACAGTCTGGATATAGCTTTGTCCCTGCCAAGGTTGGTGTTGCAAATGTGAGCTGTGGCTAGTTGAGTTCATTGATGGCATTACTCTGCATTTTTCCTCAGTGTGCATTTGCATGCATTCCTGAATACAGTTTTACATTTTGTGTTTAATAGTGAAATTTTGTTCTACCAGAGGATTGTGGAAATATTGTGAATAAGTTTGTTAAGTAATACTAAGTAACCTTGTGTAGGTGCCACTTCTGAGTTTAAATACTCCTCCCTTATCCCAGCGGTTCATCCAACAAACTTGGGCTCACCTGATATTTGCTGGGTTGTGGCTGTGTGCTAGACACTGGAGAAGGCAATGGTGAATCAGAGATAGGGCTACCCTCAAAGAGCTTCTAGTCTAGAAAGGAAGATAAAGCATTTGCTTAAGTTATTATAGTAGAAGTGCTAAAAATGAAGCAGGTAAATGTGATTGTTGACCAAATAGATATGTTTCTTTCAGTTGAAGGATCAGGGAGGGACCTGTCATTTCTGAGCCATGCACTTTTCTTTAAATCTCTGCTTGGAAATCTTAGACTGTCCTGGCATACTCAGTAAAAGTTTCCACAGGCCCATGACATCAAGGATCAAAGTCTTATATCCATGGGAAGTGAAATATGTACATTCCAGCCAGCTTAACTCTGGAAGAGACCCACATGCTTTCTTTGGAGTCCCTACTTAGGCAAAAGCCACCTCTGAGGATTGAATTACTGCCTTGTAAATGCATTAATAAAATGGCTTCTGATGTAATTTGTCTGCAAAAACCTTTGACCCTTTTGTCTTCCTCCCCAAACATAAACTGAAATATCTAAACTGCTCCAAGCTCTTGTCTTTTGTTTCATACATCCTTTTACCCTGTATTTCAACTCCTGTCAGTTCTCCCTTTGTACTGTCGTTCTCAACTGTCCCCTTCCATTCACACTGCCTCGAGATGCTCATTGTTGTGTGCCTAAACCACAAAAACCTCTGAGTGTAAGGATGTTCCTGCCAGGTGATCATTCTGATTTATCAACATACCCTAACTAGTCATCTGATAGTTTAAGGGCTCACCTCCTGGTGCTCAAAAAAAAGGTATTAAAAATGTCCAGAGTGTCTGTATTACTAATATCTTCTTTCTGTTCAATCCAGAGAATAGGTCATACAATGGTGGAGGAATAGGTTCTTCACATAGGATAATGGACTTCTTGGAGGAGCCAATCCCTGGTGTGGGGACCTATGATGATTTCAATACAATTGATTGGGTGAGAGAGAAGTCTCGAGACCGGGATAGGCACCGAGAGGTAAGACAAAAGATGCTTTGTGAGCTGAGTGTTAGGAAACATCAGAAGTTGAAAATATATATTCTTTACATATATAACCCTCTACCCCGGATGTGGCTGAATTTATTTTCTGTTGGCCATGTAGGGTTTTACTTTATTTTTATTTTTTAGGCATCTTGAAAATAATTTATATTTAATGATGATTTATCTTCCTATAGTGAGTGGTTAAAAAGGATCATTGGGTGTAAATGCCTATGTAGAAGGGTGAAAACAGTTGGTGGGAGGGACCAAAATAAATTTCAAAAGTCTTTCTTCCCCGTCTCATCTTTCTTTATGGTTTTCCCTTGAAGCAGAATTTTTACAACTAAGGAAAGTAAGTGGACTCTTTTTAAAGGAAAAGAGTGTTTACTGAAGCTTACAGGATAAACCTGTAAGCACAGCACAGCACACGCACACAATAATTTATTACTCGTGATGTAGCTGCAGATCAAGATGGGGTAGCTCACTTTCCATTTCAAAGATAAGAAATAGAGGCAGAGAAAGGGGAAGTACTAATGCCAAAGTTGTCAGAATGCTTGGTTTTGAAATGTGAGCACTGAAGAGCTAAATTGACAAGGCTAGGGCATAAAAAGATAAAAATTTGTGTACCTCTTGATAGCTGCAGATATTCCCAGCTTTTTGAAAATGAAAGAGATCATCCCTAATATCATTTAGGAACTATAATCACTGTGCAGTTAGGGTTTGTGGTATCAAGTCTTAGAATTTGCCTGACCTGAATTACAGCCCCATATAGTAAACTTCAGATTGTATTTTCACCACTCAAATAAGCCCATATTTATTTATTCTTTGAAAAACAATCAGACTATTTTCTGTGAGTCAAGAGACCATTTTTGGACTATCTGATGTCCAGGCCAGAAGGAGACCACTGCAGTAAGCAAAACAGTTGATGTTATAAGAAATTAGCAGCTAAGGGGCTTCCCTGGTGGCTTAGTGGTAAAGAATGTGCCTGCCAATGCAGGAGACATGTGTTCAATCTCTGATCCGGGAAGATCCCACAAGCCAAGGAGCAACTAAACTAAGCCCGTAAGTCTGTGTGCCACAGCTATTGAGCCTGTGCTCTAGAACCTGGGAAGTGCAACTGCTGAGCCCACGTGCTGCAACTGTTGAAGCCCAAGCACCATAGAGCCCATAACACAGAACAAGAGAAGCCACCACAGTGAGAAGCCCATTCAACACAACTAGAGAGTAGTCCCTGCACTCCGCAACTAGGGAAAAACCTGAGCAGCAGCGAAGACCTAGCACAGCCAACAACAAAACAATCTCTAGAAGGCTTCTCTGGTGGTCCAGTGGTTAAGAATCCGCCAGCCAATGCAGGGGACATGGGTTCAATCCCTGCTCCAAGAAGATCCCACATGTCATGGGGCAGCTCAGCACATGTGCCATAACTATGGAGCCTGCATGCCTAGAATCTCTACTCTGCAACAAGAGAAGCCACCACAGTGAGAAGCTTGCACACTGCAACAAAGAGTAGCCCCTGTTCACCACACTAAAGAAAGTCCACGTGCAAACAATGGAGACCCAGTGTAGCCAGAAATAATAAATAAAAGACAAAGGCCTTATTAAAAACAAAAGAAATTAGCTACTAAATAAGGAAGCCTTGAATAAGGTACTTGCAGGCATTGCAATACTGGAGATGAAGGTGGGGTTTGGTAAAACAAGGTTCAATAAACCTCAAAGTTCTTGGTGACTTTGGTTCAGCAAAGATTTGAGAAGTAACTCTAAATTGGTCTCCTAATCAATAGGTTTGTCTTTGTGTTTCTTTATTGCATATTTTGATGTGAAAAAGCAAGAGAGTATGTAAAATCTATCAATGTTTTCTCATTTCTCCCTAGATTACCAACAAAAGCAAAGAATCAACATGGGCCTTAATTCACAGTGTGAGCGATGCTTTTTCTGGCTGGTTGTTGATGCTACTTATTGGGCTTTTATCAGGTATGGTAAACCATGTTAACTTTCTAAACAGATTTCCCAAAATTGTGGTGTGCCCATTCCCCAAGTCATGAACTGAATTGAATGCTGTGCTTTATTGTTTTCCTACATGAAAGAAATCACTCATGGACCTTTTGGAAGCTTGATGACCTCAACTGTAGAGGTATTGATACCTCATCTCCTTCATTAAATAAATGAGATTAAATAAGGAAATAAATTTAAGTGCATTTGTATACTATAAAATATTGTATCCATCTTAAGGTGCTGTTAGCCCTGACTTTTGAAGCTTATCTTGAGGAAGAACTTTTCTGTTGAAGGTGGGGTTTTTATTTTGTTGTTTTCATTTTTTGGGGTGGGGGAGGGATGGGAGCAACTCTGTGACTGGCAGGATCTTGATCTCTGACCAGGGATTGAACCCATGCCCTGGCAGTGAAAGCATCAAGTCCTAACCACCAGACCACCAGGGAATTCCCAGTTGTTTTTTTTAACATATACCACATGGGTAAAGAATCTGCCTCCAATGCAAGAGACCTGGGTTTGATCCCTGGGTCAGGAAGATCCCCCGGAGGAGTGCATGGCTACCCACTCTAGTATTCTTGCCTGGAGAATCCTATGGGCAGAGGAGCCTGCTGGGCGATAGTCCATGGGGTTGCAAAAGAGTCAGACATGACTGAGTGACTAAAACTTTCGCTTTCTTTCACATTGGATTTAGGAAAGAAGATGTAGAAGAAGACTTCTTGAAAAGATTTTTGTAGTTACTTCTTAAACATCTTCTCTCTTCATTTAGGGTTAAATATGTAGGACATGACTCATACTCTCAAGGGGCCTACACTCATTCTTTCATGGTGACTGAGTACTGGGATGGTACTACCTTTTCCTGTCTTCTCCATCAAGCTCCTAAGCCACTCCAACTGTATGGTCTATCTAGGAATAGTATTGAAGAAGGCAATGGCACCCCACTCCAGCACGCTTGCCTGGAAAATCCCATGGACGGAGGAGCCTGGTAGACTGCAGTCCATGGGGTCGCTGGAGTCGGACACAACTGAGCGACTTCACTTTCACTCTTGACTTGCATGCATTGGAGAAGGAAATGGCAACCCACTCCAATATTCTTGCCTGGGGAATCCCAGGGATGGGGGAGCCTGGTGGGCTGCCATCTATGGGGTTGCATAGAGTCGGACACAACTGAAGTGACTTAGCAGCGACAGCAGCAGGAATAGTATACTTGCTTTGCAATACAGCTTCAAAAGAGGTCCCTCAGCAGGCTTCCCCTCCTGTGGCGGCAGCAGAAAACCAAGAATACCAGGCAAAAATGCTGAGATTTATATTCCCATGCATTAAAAAAAAATGGGTCTAGGAAGACTAGGAATAATGAGCTAAAATAGAAGTTAGGTGGGAAATCAGGAGGTGGTTGGGATGGAATGGTAGTTAACAGCATAGGCTCTAGTTTGTGGCTTCTTGGATTTGAATCCCAGCCCCACCAATTGCTAGTTTTGTGACTTTAGGCAGATTTCTTAACCTTTGAAAGCTTTAGTTGACTGACTTGTAAAATAGGGATAATAAGAGTACCTATTTTGCAAGTTTGTTGTGAAAATTGAATGAAGTACAACGTCTATAGCACTCCGCACAGCACCCAGTTGTTAACAAGCTGCTGTTACTTAGAGATAATTCATGAGCTGTGGTGTATAACATGATGACAGCAGCTAGTGGGAGCTGCTGCCGTTCTGTCATAGCACCCTGCAGCCCCATCTCCCGTCAGTGGGCTCCCCGGGGGACCTGCAGGGGATGTTCACCGTGTGCCACATTGTTTATATAAATGCCCCCGTTTTTCTTGAATGCTGTGGCATTGCCCTTGCCTCTCCAATGCATAGAAACTAACTCTCCACCATCCCACCCCTTGTTTCTTTGTCATGGGATTGGAAACTAAGATCCAGTAGGCTTGTTTACCCCCAGATACTTTTGAGGCATCAGGCTGCCACATAGTAAATCCAGTTTGTTATTTGATTCATTCTGTGCGCTTTGGTAACAGCTCGTGTGTTACAGCAGATCTGGTGACTATCCTGTGTTTTCTACGTTACTTAAATCTCTGCAGGTCCATTTGCTAAAAAAAAAAAAAAAAATCACAGCAAATGAGAAACTGTTCATTCATAACAGAGTTTTCAAAGATTATTTCTGGGCCAGGGGTCAGCTTTTTCTATAAAGAGCCAGACTAAATATTTTAGGATTTGTGGGCCAAATGGTCTCTATAACACAAATGTGGCTGTAGATAGTAGGTACACAAACAAACTGGACTGTGACCAAGAAAAGCTTTATTTAAAAACACAGAGGTGGATTTGACCCTCAGGCCATAGATTTCCAACCCATGGTCTAGGGTGTTAATGCTGCCCATTCTCTGGCTTGTACAGAAGAGAGAATATGGTCTGGACAGTTTAGAGCTGGCTCATAATAGACTGAGTGGGCTGTAATGTCAAATATTACACAGAGGCTGAAGAGAAGGAATGGGGCTGAGAAAGGGTTATATAGTTTAGCAGTTAGGAGGATACAAGTGACCTTGAAAAAAATCTTAGATAAGTATTAGTAGCCAAATTTTTTTTTCTTTTGGCTGCACCTGGTAGCATGCCTTATCTTAGCTCCTGGACCAGGGATTGAACCTGGGCCCTGGCAGTAAAAGCACCAAGTCCTAACCGCTGGACCACCAGGGAGTCCCAGGAGCCAGATTTCAAGGGAAGGCAACCATTGTAGAAGTTTTGGAGCTGCTGGGTAGTCATTGGAAGGAGAGAGGGGACAGAAGCATGAAATGATAGCATGGACAGGTGGAAGCACTGCATTCTTTAGGTAGGGGAAACCTGCTAAAATTTGTAACCAGGGAAGAAACCAACTGGGAAAAGAAGAGGGAGACATAGAAGGGAGGAAAGGATGCAGGGTACCAGGGTTAGGTAGAATAAGACATACACGCATGAAACAACCAGAGAATTAGCCAAACTCTTTAATATCACTTAGTTTTCTGAATTCAGGCAATAAGTGCAATAGGATTTAGAAGGAAGAGACGAGGCGGGCTGGAGTGGCCGAGAGTAGGTTCCAACAGTTTGTCAGATTTGACTAGGTTGTTCAAGTGTATAAATAACCTGTATTAACACTCTTAGCACCTACCAAAACATACACAGGGTATAGCCTCCAGCCTGTTGGAACATAGGCGTAATATCCTCAACTTTTTAATGTATGTCTTGTCACTAGGTGGTCAGTGAATATTTTTCTTCCCCTCATACACACAGGGTATTTTGTTTTTAAGCACTGGAGAGCAACAATAGAAGCAGTGTGTCTGAATGCAGGAACAGTCTGGGAATTCAGGGGCTGTGAATTTTATGATGTCTTTGCTGTTTCCCTAAAGCACGATTCTAAGCCATTTAATTTCTTTATTCCAGTGTTTCTTCATCTGGATAACAGAAATGATGAGAAGGCCAGAATTGAAAGTATTATAACTATCTTAACCCTATCAGTCTATTAGCCATAGTACACGAATCCTCATAATCCTTATAATCATTCTCATAATTTTCTTTGAAGAATGATCTATATAAAATATTTTTTGCTCCTTCTCACTAAGAAAACCAGTTCATGCCCTAGGCTCAGGAGGCTTCAGCCTGCCTATAGCTTCATCTCATCTCCCACGTACACCACAATTTGTGCTTTTATAAATTCCATTCCCTTAGCCTAGAATGCTTTCCTGCCATTGCTCAAATTCCCTCATTCCTGGTGCCAAATCAGTATCAAGACTGAGCCCTTCTCCTCAGTGGTCATCAACTGCCCCCATCAAGCCATCTCAAATACATGTCATATAATATTCTTCAAAATGGGCAGTTCCATTTTCTCAGTCTTATGTATAAAGTGAGAATAAAACAATCTTTAATAAACTTGACTTTCTTTATGGATCAGTCTTCATCAACTCTCAGTCAAAGCAGTCTTTGCCAAGTGAGGCAGCTAAAAGTCAAATCCACTCACTCCTCACCCCCAACCCAACCACTTTGCTCTCTTCTAAGTTTCCCATATAGAAATTCTGCACAGACACAATGTTTAGTGTAGACAATGCTTTTTTCCCCTCTTGAACAGGCATTTGAAACAGGTAAAAGCTATCAGAGATAATAGGTAAGAAGCAAGCAGACAATCAGGTTGCAAAGGAGGTTGCAGAAGGAGGTTGCAAACAGAATGAAAATGTATATACTTGCCATTATTGTGATTCCTTTTCCCTTATTTTCTCTTACAACCGTAACCTTTCCTTCCCTTCCCTCAAATCAGGTTCGCTAGCTGGCTTGATAGACATCTCTGCTCACTGGATGACAGATTTAAAAGAAGGTATATGCACATCAGGAATCTGGTTTAACCATGAACACTGTTGCTGGAACTCCAAGAATGTCACCTTTGAAAATAGAGACAAATGCCCAGAGTGGAATAGCTGGTCCCAGCTTATTATCAGCACAAATGAGGTAACACATGGTGAAGATCTCTGAACTGCTGACTTAATTATTCTTACATTTACTTCATTTCTTATACTGTCCTCATGGCAATTGTGGAATCTTCCTTTACTTTCCTTTTCAGGAAAAGGGGAACCAGTGCCAGCTGCCTTTCTCTGTGGTTTAAGTGCAGCCTTGTTTCTATATCTTCTGACATGTGGAGTTTGATGCTTATACAACAAAATAATTTTTTTTTGCTTGTTTTTAACAAACCGTGTTTCTTCTTAGTACACAGTGTGACTGAATCTTTCTCTAGTAATTTCCGTAGAAATGCCATAGTCAGCCAACAGATAAGCTATGGTTTCTAACAAAAGATGGAATGGGTTAAAAATGTGTTTAAGCAAATTTTCCCTGAGCATTGTATTAGAACATTAAAAAAAAATTCCTTAGCAAAATAGCAGAAACCCAGGAATAAAATTGTTCATGGCCCCCTTTTGAAATTAAAATTTCATTTGTCCTTGTCTTCTAGCAAATCATTTTGGATATAAAAGTAACTTTGTTTTTCAGTTCCTTACCTTTCTCTTACCACTTGATCTGTGTGTTAGATCTCTCCTACTGAACACAAAAGCACATGAAGTAACCCTCAATTCCCAATTCCACTCTGGCTTCTACACAGATACTTCTAAAACAGATACCATCTCAGCTCCCTCCTCATCTACTGTGTTAGGAAAGTGAGAAGGACAAGGCTGGAATAGTTGTTTGTACTTTTAAATTTTATTTTCATACCTACTTTGGTCAACAAACAATTTGAAGGGCACACCACCGCCCCAGACTCAGTCAAGGCAAAAGAAGGATAAGAAAATAATGTCAGAAGTAAGAGTATTTATGTACATATCTGACTATGCATATTGGCTTGTGAAAGAGGTCAGTTAGAGGATTAACTGCATACTATATGTGTGAGAAGTTTATGTTTGTGCTTCTCAAACCAGGTTAAAGTCAGCATACTGGAGGGTATGTGAAACCTCAGCGTACGTGCTGTGTGCCTTCCCAGAGTATCAGTGTTTCCCCAGTATTTGGAAGAAGTTTTTTTTTCAAAAATTAAATGTAAACAGTTGTTATAAAGGAATGAAGGATTTCCATGTTTAAGATAAAACAGAATCTCTATTTCAGCTCTGCTCCTGTCTGGGTACTCCACCCCATCCTCTTGGATGGAGAAAAGTTTGAGAAGCCTTGGAATTTAGCATGAGTCCATGTGTGTGTGTGTGTGTGTGTGTGTGATTCCCTTGATTTTTTTAAACTCTTTTATTTTTGAAGTAGTTATAGATTCCCGGGAAGTTGCAAAGCAAGGTACAGGAAGGTTCCCATACCCTTCACCCAGCCTCCCCCAGTCATGGCATAAGTGTGTGTGGATTTGTGCTAAGTCTCTTTAGTTGTGACTGACTCTTTGTAACATTATGACTGTAATCTGCTAGGTTCCCCTGACCATGGGATTCTCCAGGCAAGAATATTGGAGTGGATTGCCATGGTCTCCTCCAGGGGATCTTCCCAACACAGGGATCAAACCAGTGTCTCTTATGTCTCCTGCATTGGCAGGCAGGTTCTTAACCACTAGCACCACCTGGGAAACCCCTAATATTTAAGTATTTGTTGTTGTTCAGTCCCTCAGTCATGTCCAACTCTGTGACCCCATGGACGACTGCAGCACGCCAGGCTTCCCTGTCTTTCATCATCTCTCAGAGCTTGCTCAAACTCATGTCCATCAAGTTGGTGATGCCATCCAACCATCTCATCCTCTGTCATCCCCTTCTCCTCCCGCCTTCCATCTTTCCCACCGTCAGGGTCTTTTCCAATGAGTTGGCTCTTCACATCAGGTGGCCAAAGTGTTTATAGTACACTAGCAAAACAAAGAATGTGACATTGTTGCAACCTGCAGACCTTATTTTCACCCATTTTATGAGCATAGAAGAGAAAGAGGGGAAAGGAGAGAGAGAGAGTGAGTATGTATGTGCAGGCGCACAGTTCACTGTAATTTTAGCATGTATATAGATTTGCGTAGCCACCACCACAATAAAAATGTAGAAGTGTTATTCCATCACCACAAGGCTCCCCAAAGCTACTCCTTTAGAGCTATGTATATGTATGTTTAACTGTTCCAACCATAACTTTCAAATTGGAGATTTGCTCAAGTGATAACTTTCTCTGGCTGTCCTTTTAATGAGTGAAATCCTTACCTGAGGAGAGTTAGTTCTGGGTTTTAAAGAGTTCTGCTGCCAAGAACTTGGCCTCCTGGTCTCTGCCTCTAGTCAGTTTCAGCCACTTTCTCCTTTCTTCCCCTTTCCTCTTTGTTTCCTCCTCATAGAGTATTCTTCCTCCCTAGCTACATTCTAAAGGCCAAGAGAGAGCAATCATTTGTTCCTCTCAGGGACTAAAATAATGGGAAGCCTATGTCAAAATTATAACTCAGAAAAAAAAAAACCTGGTGTTTTGGTTCTCCTTGTCTAGGTCAATGAATTTTTTTGATAGTGTTTTAGGTTTTAAGGGGCTTCCCTGGTGGCTCAGAGGTTAAAGCATCTGCCTGGAATGCAGGAGACCCAGGTTCGATCCCTGGGTCGGGAAGATCCCCTGGAGAAGGAAATGGCAACCCACTCCAGTACTCTTGCCTGGAGAATCCCATGGAGGGAGGTTTTAAGATGCCAAAAGTCCACTGAGTTTTGTGATCCATGTAATTTGAGTGAGTTTCAACTTCTAATATTTCTATCACCAAGTGTCATATGCCAATGTTCAAAATATTGTGTTTTTTTTTTTAGGCATAGCTATTTTGCAAGGCTTTTAATGGTGGTGAATCCTTACTAATGGTCAAAATTAGATATCTTTTCTGGCAGACTTCATTATAATATATAATTATATATATATATTCTTATATAAGAATAAGTATATTATTCCCATTTTTAAAAATAGTCATCTCTGTTTTATTCTCTGGGCTATCTGACATCTCACTGATTTTATCTGATGGTCACAGCCCAAAACGTTTTACTGCAGATTCTTGTTGCTACTCAACGACTACACCTTTGCTACTACAGTGGCAAAATTCTCTCAAAAATGTGGTCATCTCTACAGAATATCATTGCTTATTTTAAGAAAAACACCCAAGAATTTTATAACCGCCTATGAGAATTTGACACCAAGGTAGGTAGTAGCCAAAGGTGAATTTAATGGAATTCTAGAGCCAGCAGTCCATGGGCACAGAGTCGGACACGACTGAGTGACTTCACTTTCACTTTTCACTTTCATGCATTGGAGAAGGAAATGGCAACCTGCTCCAGTGTTCTTGCCTGGAGAATCCCAGGGACGAGGGAGCCTGGCGGGCTGCTGTCTATGGGGTCGCACAGAGTCAGACACGACTGAAGTGACTTAGCAGCAGCAGCAGCAGCTAGAGCCAGCCTTTACTTGAAATGTGTAGCCAAGGTTCAGCCATTCCAATAAAAGGACTGCTAAGACTTTAATGAAATTGACATATAAATATATATTTGACTACAAAATCTATCAAAGCACTCATATAGAAAGTGAATTTGTGTTTTCATTCTTGTCCATCCTTAGAAGCCATCCTCACTTTCCTTTGGGTGGAGCAAAGCCTCTCATTTTCTGTAGCTAATGAGCTGACAGTGTTTTAGTAGTTGCTTTGCTGACAATCTGGAAGAAACATTTTGAGCAATTTAATATTGTTTGTTTGTTTTCTGACCTCCTCTCCTGAAAACCCATTACTTCAGAGCTGCATGCCTCACTGAGGTTGTCTAGGCTAAAACCAGCTTCTTTCTTTTCCCCGTTCCAGGGCGCCTTTGCCTACATAGTCGATTATTTCATGTACGTCCTCTGGGCTCTCCTGTTTGCCTTCCTTGCTGTATCTCTTGTCAAGGTGTTTGCACCTTATGCCTGTGGCTCTGGAATCCCTGAGGTGAGTCTCTAAAATGGTTTATAATGGTTTATAAGTGGTAACAAAAATTAATCCTTTTTAGTTAAAACCAAGTAATATGTATTCCAGCATATACTGCAGTTGAATATTAAATGAGATCAGATCCCGAGGCAGTCTAGGGCCTTTCTAGATCTTCCCTTAAGTTTCCTCCCAGACTGGGCCACATATACATTTAAAGGGAGTTGATTCCTAGCCTCCTACCGGTTCCTGGTGACCCAGCACCCTGAAGAATTCCCTGACTCCCTAACTAAGAAGCTTTTAGGGTAGATTGCAGGATTCTGGTCTGAAAAAAATAGTGGTACTGTCAACTTTTTTAGAGCAGAAGAAATGAAACTATTTTGCTACATTTTTTACAACATGATTTGGGCTAGAAGGAGGGTGATTAAAACCCTATTTCTAACGACTTTTGGTTTAGATTACTTGATAGTGACAGAAACCACTGAGATTTTAGGTTACCTGGATGGCCTTGCCTCTCTCTGTTTGCTGATCAAGTGATAGCTACAGATTTTTTGGCAGAGAGTCAAGGCTATACTAGTAAGGGAAAGTAAGAAAACACCCTCCCTCTCAGCTGCCCCTTCTCCACACACATGCACTCTCATACTTAACAGTACTCCCTTGCCCAGCTATCACATGCCCCCCTCCCCTGAAAAAAAGGGAACATAAAAGTTTTAAGAACATTTCTCATTTTCTTGGTCTCCTGGGTCCCCTCCCAAACTTGAATCACTGTTTCAAGCTTTTATGTATCACTTGTTTAAAAGGTGCAGTTTCTATAATGAGGACCAGATTTATTGCTTCTTAGCCTTGTTTCCTTACTTACTCCATGTTCAATCTGTTTTGAACCTGCAGATAAAAACTATCTTGAGTGGTTTCATTATTAGGGGCTATTTGGGTAAGTGGACCCTGATGATCAAAACCATCACACTGGTACTGGCAGTGTCATCTGGCCTGAGCCTGGGCAAAGAGGGCCCCCTAGTGCACGTGGCTTGCTGCTGTGGGAACATCCTATGCCACTGCTTCAACAAATACAGGAAGAATGAAGCCAAGCGCAGAGAGGTAATAACAAATGACTTTACCAGTCTCTCTCTCTCTCTCTCTCTCTCTCTCTCTCTCTCTTTTTGGTGAGAGCACAAATGGTACAGTCTTAGGGATGAGAATTGGGGGATTCTACCGGTGTTGATGCAAATACTCTTTGACCCAAAAGTTCTGTTTCTAGAAATTTATCCTGCAGACATTCTACCATGTGTGCACAAAGGTGTGTGGGGATAGTCAGTGCAGCATCTGTCAACATAGTGAAAAACTGAAGCAATCCAAATGGCCATCAGTGGGGGACTGACTGCATAAACAATATTCTGTCCATACTCTAGAGTCCTATGCAGCTCTTAATGAGATAATGCTATGTGTACTAACATAGAATGATGGCTATAAAATACCATTCAACTTTGAAAAGCCAATCTCAGAATAATGTGTATAGTAAAAGTCAGTTAATGTTTTTGTTAAGTGTGTATATATGCTCCTTGAAATGGCTGAGAAGTGGTTTCACCCCAAACTGTTAAAAAAAATGTCTACTTCTGGTGAGGGGAAAGTGAGGTAGATGCTAGTGAGGAAGAAGTAAAAATTTTAACTTTTTATCATATATAATTCCATATAAGTATGTGCGATTTTTGTTACAAAATAAATTGAAGAAATAATGGAAGACTTTTAAAAGAAGTTTGTTCCTGTGAAAGAATATAAGTTCAGCATGTGTTTCAGATGCCAGCTTTTCTATCTTTTATTTCTACCTAACAGCATACTGTATTTGTTTCTCTGTATTCGATTTTTCTCTCCCTGCCTTCCACCTCAGCCTTGCAAATTAGTCCCACTGCAGTATCTCTAGTTGTTCTCATGTTTATACAGTTGTTAATGTATGTCATTTTGAGGAGGAAGACCATTTTTTTAAGAAGTTCCAAGTCATTGGTTACTTTTTTCCTGCTATAATTAAGAATTTGAGAAAATAATGGTTCTTGCTTTTTTTTCCCCTTGAATTACAAAGAAATCACATATGGAATGGGTCAAGACCAAGGTTATTTCATTGAAGAGGATTTTTCACAAAATTAGAACCTCGTGATTTATTCTGAAAGCAAAAGAAAACAAAATTCCCCATAAGACTTGGAAGAAAACTCAAAGATATTGAAATTTCAAATATGGAATACATTTTGATGGTTCAAGGGGAAAAGTTCTTGGCAGGAGAGGTAGGCTAGCAGGAGAGAGAGAGGAAAATCCAAGTAGGTTGTTTAGCTATCTGTCAAATACATAAAGGCAGTCTTATATTGGTGAAGTTGTTAGATAGGCGTAATGTACAACAGAAGCTAAAGAGATGAAAAAAAAAACATTTTAACTGGCAAGAATAAAGTGTTGATTGTTGCTGGTTTTGCATAAGTAGAGGTGACTTTGAAACTGTAGATTGGTGATTGCTTTCATTTTATTTCATATAAAATTGGCATTTTTGTTCAAACAGTTCTTATAAAATGAAAGAAGAGTTTGATTTGGCTGTTTTTCCGTACAGATATCATATATTTCTAACTAATCTCATAAATAGTTGAATATGTCATTTACTTCTTTTGCTTATTTAGAGTTTGCAGTTATTTTTTCCTGGTGTTCTCACCATCAGCAGTAACCCTTTTATGGCCTCGGGCCTTGTCATAGTGGGCAGATCGTTGAGCGTAAAATAGAGATTTGAGAAAGCAGGGCATAGATAGACTCCACTCCACAACTTATTGGCCAGTTCAAGTCTTCCTTCTCCCTCGTAATTCATCCTAAACAAAGTCACTGAAATCCCCTTTCTGAAGTTCTGTGTTAAGTGTCCTCATCCTTCTTAGATGAAAGCCATTCTAGTCTTTAATTTTAGAGTCCTCCTCAGCTAACACCAGAGATCACTTTCCTCCACACCCTTCATTTTCCTGGGCCATCTTACACTTCCAGAAAAACCTACCTATTTGCCAAGAACCATTTTATTTTTTCTTTTTTTTTTTTAGATTTTTAGAATTCTTTTTTTTTAATTTTTATTTTTACTTTACTTTACTGTATTGGTTTTGCCATACATTGACATGAATCCACCACGAGTGTACATGAGTTCCCAATCCTGAACCCTCCTCCCACCTCCCACCCCATATCATCTCTCTGGATCATCCCTGTGCACCAGCCCCAAGCATTCTGTATCCTGTATTGAACATAGACTGGTGATGCGTTTCTTACATGATAGTATACATGTTTCAGTGCCATTCTCCCAAATCATCCCACCCTCTCCCTCTCCCTCAGAGTCCAAAAGTCCATTCTATACATCTGTGTCTCTTTTGCTGTCTCACATACAGGGTTATCATTACCACCTTTCTAAATTCCATATATATATGTATTAGTATACTGTATTGGTGTTTTTCTTTCTGGCTTACTTCACTCTGTATAATTGGCTCCAGTTTCATCCACCTCATTAGAACTGATTCAAATGTATTCTTTTTAATGTCTGAGTAATACTCCATTGTGTATGTGTACCCCAGCTTTCTTATCCATTCATCTGCTGATGGACATCTAGGTTGCTTCCATGTCTCAGCTATTATAAACAGTGTGGCGATGAACAATGGGGTACCATGTCTCTTTCAGTTCTGGTTTCCTCGGTATGTATGTCCAGCAGTGGGATTGCTGGTTCATATGGCAGTTATATTTCCAGTTTTTTAAGGAATCTCCACACTGTTCTCCATAGTGGTTGTACTAGTTTGCATTGCCACCAACAGTGTAAGAGGGTTCCCTTTTCTCCACACCCTCTCCAGCATTTGTTGCTTGCAGACTTTTGGATCACAGCCATTCTGACTGGTGTGAAATGGTACTTCATTGTGGTCTTGATTTGTATTTCTCTGATAGTGAGTGATGTTGAGCATCTTTTCATGTATTTTTTCTTTAAAAACTCAGTTTTATTCAACTTCCTTTTAAAAACAGCTTCTTGATACCACACATCATATATCACTCCACAGCAACCAGAATCCAACAAACTGACTCTCTTGGTCTATTAATTCTGGTGTGTTGGTGTGTTTGTCATGAACCTTTTACATTCACATGCCTAAGGCTACTACATAAAAAGGTGGTACTCTTGAAATATCACTTGCTCTCTTTCCCCACCTCCTTGTCCATTTTAATTTCTCTCTGACAGCTTCTTCTTCTTTCTCTCTCTCCTTACCCTTTTCCTTGCCACACCTAGACACACTTAGGTCTTAGGACTGTCCCCTTCAAAATCTATCCCCAACTTTGCTTCTAGTCACCCTCCTATTTCTGTTTCCATAGGTCACTAGGAGTGGAGTAGGGCACATAGAACAGGAAACTTTAAATACCTCTTGTCTGAATATTTGCAGCTTCTGATTAGCTGTGAGCCAATCGTTATTTCAAGTTTGTATCATTAAAGCTATCTTTAAAATCTCATTTTAAAAGCTTTTCTTTATAAAGAAAGTGCTATGTAAATTACATAACTGGAAATATTTCATTTAGGTGGTGAATAGGTCTTACAGACCATAAATCAGTTGCGGAATTGGGAGTATGGGGGATGGGAGCATACTTTGGAATCAAGTACATGCCTAAATTAATTACAAAGGCAAGGCCCTCTACGTGTTCCAGCACATGACCATGTGTTCAAGATTCAGCAGATAGTGTTTGCTCTCAAAGTAAATATATGCTGAACTTCATTTTTGATAAGCTGGGTATAGAGCAGGTAAAGTTTTCTTTGTTTTGTTTACATTTGGTAGCTACCAATATTCCTTTTAAAATGTGACTGAAGGTAGGAAAGTGGCCTTATCCTATCACTAATTTTGAGTTTTGAATCATAGGTCTTGTCAGCCGCTGCTGCTGCTGGTGTATCTGTAGCCTTTGGGGCACCTATTGGTGGAGTATTATTCAGCCTAGAAGAGGTAACTGCTTTTATCTGTCTGTAGAACCACGCTTGTGATTTTGTGCCAGGAATTCTGGCCATTGTCTGTGTATACTGCAGTCCTGAATTGCTCTGCCCAACTTTAGTGCTTTGCCACGGGACTGGAGATTTCCAGGCCATTTTCATCCTTAGCTCGAATTGCCACAGCACAATTTTTCACCCCAAATAGTTCCTGCATATTGACTTGAGTTGATTTTCTCGCCTTTTCTCCTTATAGGTCAGCTACTACTTTCCCCTCAAAACACTGTGGCGTTCATTTTTCGCTGCTTTAGTGGCAGCCTTCACTCTGCGCTCCATCAATCCATTTGGGAACAGCCGCCTGGTTCTATTTTATGTGGAGTTTCACACCCCATGGCATCTCTTTGAGCTGGTGCCCTTCATTCTGCTGGGCATATTTGGTGGTCTGTGGGGAGCTCTTTTTATCCGCACTAACATTGCCTGGTGTCGGAAGCGGAAGACTACCCAGTTGGGCAAGTATCCTGTCGTAGAGGTTCTCATCGTGACAGCCATCACTGCCATCCTGGCTTTCCCCAATGAGTATACCCGAGTGAGCACAAGTGAGCTCATCTCTGAGCTGTTCAATGACTGTGGCCTCCTGGACTCCTCCAAACTCTGTGATTATAAGAACCGTTTCAACACAAGCAAGGCGGGTGAGCTGCCCGACAGACCAGCTGGCGTGGGAGTCTACAGTGCAATGTGGCAGCTGGCCTTGGCACTCTACTGAAAATTGTCATCACTATATTCACCTTTGGCATGAAGGTGAGCAGATTCTTTTGGTCCTTCCTGGATATTTGTGTGTCTGTAGGTTTTCAGGGCAAAGCCAAGATACCATTAAATTCTCGTAGTTCATGGGGTATGTCCAGCTTCACCCAGCGTTATCCACTAACCCACCCCAGGCCCCTTTTACCCACATATATCCTCAATATCCTCGTAACTTCTTAGACAATTGTATGGCTATCTAAAATTGCCCAAGCCTAGTTTTAGGCCAAATGCAAACCTCGGTGATGAGATTTTAAAAGTAGAAATGTTGTCTCCTTTTCTGTGGAAAACATTTTGCCACTCAAAAAGGATGGTGAGGTATTTATCCCAGTGCATTTTGTATCAAAACAATATCTGACCAACACATTTTTGGTCCTTATAAAGTGGCTTTGGAGTTTACCAATAAAGCAAAGTAGTTGGTCGAACCAAATGAAGTTGTCAACCATTTTAACCTCTGAAATAGCAATTTCATAGATGGTTCAACCCAATATATAACTAAATGTATTTTTTATAGTTGTTAACAGTGTCCAATTATCAAGAACTTCATAGGTGACCCTAAATTAATACTTAGATTATCAATAGCTGACATAAGGCCAGTATCTTTTATTTTTAGTACTCGTTATAATTTCAATGTGTCAGAAGAAATCAAGAAGGAAAGTCTGTATTTTCCTCATCTTCCTTGGTTTTTATGTGTCCAGGCAACAATACTGGAGTGGGTTGCCATTCCCTTCTCCAGGGAATCTTCCAGACCCGGGGATATTCCTGACCTGGGGATTGAACCTGGGTCTCCTCTATTTCAGGCAGATTCTTTATCTGTAGCCACCAGGGAAGCCCTTCTTTTCTTTAGCACTCAACTACCAATGTATTTCCTCTATTCTCTAGAGAAATAGATTCAAAACAGAAAATAAGGGCCAACAATGCAGTTTAGGGAGTACAGTAATCTCTGAATTCATATCCATCCTCAACATGTTGAACAGATTTCAGTGCTTCTCTTGAGTTACTTTGCACCTCATGACTTCATTCTTTCATTTAAAAGTGAATTTGCAGACCATCAGACCCACCTCAATTCAAATATATTCTAGAGTCAAAGCCATTTAAAAATAATCTGCTGTTTGTGTTATCCCTGTCATCATTTTCCCTCTCTTAGCACAGAAAATTGAGAATGCATTATTGTATCCTAGTGGTGGTGGTTTAGTCCTTAAGTCATGTCCGACTCTTGCAACCCCATAGACTGTAGCCCACCAGGCTCCTCTGTCTATGGAATTTCCTAGGCAAGAATAATAGAGTGGGTTGCCATTTCCTTCTCTAGGGGATCTTCCTGACCCAGGGATTGAACCCTTGTCTCCTGCATTGCAGGTGGGTTCTTTACTGACTGAGCCACCAGAGAAGCCCCAGTTACATTCTAGGACTTCAAAAAAAAAAAAAAAGAGTCAGGAGACAGAGGGGGGTTCCTTTTTGGGATAGTCATGTAACCATAGTCACTACCTCATTAAAAAACTTATTTATTCTTTCTTTTATACTGTTAAAATAAACTGAAACCTCATATGCCATCCTTTTTGTGTGGGAAGTGGGTCAAGATTCAATACATGAGAGTGATTAGAAGCATTGCATTTAAACCCCATCACGAACATTTACTAAATCTTGACCTTGGATGAGTTCTTAACCTCTCTTTACCTTAGATCGCTTGTGAATTGAGGATAACAACACTCGCCTCTTGGGGTGGTTGTAAAGAACCCACAAAATCCAGTCTGTAGAGCATCCAACATAGAGCATTGTCAGTAGTCAATAAAGGGTAATTGCTGTTGATAAGAATTCAAAATTGGGTAAACTGTCTGCATATATGAGAAACTCCATCAATTTTCCTTTTTCTTTGGGAAAGGCTTAATTTCTACCTCCAGTTCTGTGTTGGTCTGGAGAGTTCAGGCTCTTGCCTGATGGACCCCGAATCAGGGTAAGCATCTTTGCAGTTGTACTTGCCTGCACGTCCCAGAGAACCTCTAGTCCTGTAGTGTTACAGAGATCTTTGCAGCCACTTGCTAGCATAGTGCATAGTTAGATTGTCATTGGCCTGTTCGCTTTGCAGAGGGTCAGTCCTCTAGCCCTTATCACGTGCCACGTAATCACATCACTTCTCACTGACCATCTGTTGCTTTCTCTTTGCAGATTCCTTCTGGTCTCTTTATCCCTAGCATGGCTGTTGGTGCTATAGCAGGTCGGCTTTTGGGAGTTGGGATGGAACAGCTGGCTTATTACCACCATGACTGGGCCATCTTCAATAGCTGGTGCAGTCAAGGAGCGGATTGCATCACCCCTGGCCTTTATGCGATGGTTGGGGCTGCAGCCTGCTTGGGTGAGTATTGTTTGCATTGATTTCAAAGAAATTGCTACCCAGGTGGCATTGTAAAGATGAGTTATACTATACATAACTGACTGTAGGTTTAAAAAAAACTATCCATTTCTTGTTGGGTTTGCCATTTTCAAGTGTTTTAAGAAGGCATTCTTTACCATATATCTCCATTCCTCCACTTTGAGAGGAATTCTCTCAAATTCTGTCATATTGAGGAAGAAACCAGAAATTTGAACAAAAATACCTGCACAAGAATGTTCATCATGGTGTTATGTGTAATAGCAAATAACTGGAATCAACCTAAAAGTGCAATAAGGGACTGGTTAAATAAATTATGGTACATCCATATAGTGCAATACCATGGAGCCACTGAATGTGATGCTAATATGTTTAATATTTTTAAATACAATTTAAATAAATTTGTAGTAATATGAAAGTATTCCTAACATAAAGTTAGGAGAAAAGGCATGGTGGAGAATTTAAACATATAATACAAATTCATCTATATAAAAACACATGTTTTTGAAAAAAAAGTCACTTGAAATTTTTACTCAGCATATTTCTAGGCAGTGAGCTTATGGGTAAGACTTTCCTTTATATACTTTAAAGATATATAGTTTCCAATTATTCTACAGTGGGCCTGCATGTCCCAGAGAACCTCTCACGTCTGTGGTTTTAACAAATCATAGACATCTTATGCAATTACTTTTATAATTGGGAGTTGATGGGGAGCAATAAACAAATGAAAAGAGTGAAGGAGGTATCTTTTGTAGAGGTTATTTTGAGAAGTGTAACTCATGCCCATTGTAAACTTGTTTGAATACAGTTGCAGGAGTCTATGCAGTTGTAGGCAAGGGCCTCCTTTTAGTGATGTTTCTGGTAAGTAACTTTTTCTGGATGGGGCCTGTGTAAGGTCCATAACTGTAATGAATCCTATACTTTTCCTGCCTTCACTAAGTAGCCTGTTGTCTATTTTTGCAGGTGGGGTGACTCGGATGACCGTTTCTCTTGTTGTCATAATGTTTGAACTAACTGGTGGCTTGGAATACATTGTGCCTCTGATGGCTGCAGCTATGACAAGCAAGTGGGTGGCAGACGCTCTTGGGCGGGAGGGCATCTATGATGCCCACATCCGTCTCAATGGGTACCCCTTTCTTGAAGCCAAAGAAGAGTTTGCTCATAAGACCCTGGCAATGGATGTGATGAAACCCCGGAGAAATGATCCTTTGTTGACTGTCCTTACTCAGGACAGTATGACCGTGGAAGATGTAGAGACCATAATCAGTGAAACAACTTACAGTGGCTTCCCAGTGGTGGTGTCCCGGGAGTCCCAAAGACTTGTGGGTTTTGTCCTCCGAAGAGACCTCATTATTTCAATTGGTAAGGATTTCATAAAGGGGACAAGGAGGTCCACTATAGAAATAATAAATAAATATGCATGAGGGGAGGGGAGGGATAAATTAAGAGATTGGGATTAACAGACACACACTACTATGTTTAAAATAGATGACCAACAAGGACCTGCTGTATCACACAGGGAACTATATTCAGTATCTTATAATGCCTGTAATGGAAAAGAATCTGACAAACAACGTATATATATGTTTATATGTGTGTGTGTGTGTATGTGAAAGTTGCTCAATGTCCGACTCTTTGCAACCACATGGACTCTAGCCTGTCGCCTCTGTCCATGGAATTCTCAGGCCAGAATGCTGGAGTGGGTAGCCATTCCCTTCTCCAGGGGAGCTTCCCAACTCAGGAATGAACCCAGGTTTCCCACATTGTGGGTGGATTCTTTACCATTTGAGCCACCAGGGAAGCCCATAGAACAAAATCATTTTGCTGTACACCTCAAAATAACACAACATTGTATATCAGCTATACAATAAATAAGCATGCATGCATGAAATGGGGGAAGACAGAAGGGAGAGGGGACTGGTTAGGGGCCAGAAGGATGGAATTAGTCCTTTTCTTAACCTTTTTCCCCCTACTTTTTTCAAATAGAAAATGCTCGAAAAAAACAGGATGGAGTTGTGAGCACTTCCATCATTTATTTCACCGAGCATTCTCCTCCAGTGCCACCATACACCCCACCTACCCTCAAGCTTCGGAACATCCTGGATCTCAGCCCCTTCACTGTGACTGACCTTACGCCCATGGAGATTGTGGTGGATATCTTCCGCAAGCTGGGACTGCGGCAGTGCCTGGTTACACACAATGGGTGAGAGCTCTTTGGTGAAATCAGATTGGGTTAGAGGAAAAAAGAGAATGTAGAGAGATTAAAGAAAGAAGAGCCCAAATCACATGAACGTTAGTAGCACTTATAGACCTTTTGGGAACTCTGAGATGAAGATGGATATGTTTCTCTCATTGTCATAATAGAGAAGACGTTTGGGGAAGATTGTGGGTTTGAGAGATGTGAACTGCTGGTTGCATATCATAAAACTCAGTTCCTCCTCTACAAAGGAAATAACTGTGTTCTTATGAATAGGCAGCACTGAAATTTAAATGGTACTAGGTAGTATATGTCAGAGAAGGCAATGGCACCCCACTCCAGTACTCTTGCCTGGAAAATCCCATGGACAGAGGAGCCTGGTGGGCTGCAGTCCATGGGGTCGCAAAGAGTCAGACACGACAGAGCAGCTTCACTTTCACTTTTCACTTTCCTGCATTGGAGAAGGAAATGGCAACCCACTCCAGTGTTCTTGCCTGGAGAATCCCAGGACGGGGGAGCCTGGTGGGCTGACGTCTATGGGGTCGCACAGAGTCGGCTATGACTGAAGAGACTTAGCAGCAGCAGCAGGCAGCAGGTAGTATATGTATGTTATTTCGTCCTTACAATACCTTCGTCGTTATTATTTACTGGTGAGAAAACCAAGTTCCAGTGAGGTTTAAAGACTTGCACAAGGACGCCCCAGTTGATGTCTAGTTGAGGTAGGCTTTAAACACAAGTCTTCTGACTCCCATGGCTAAGGCTCTTTCTTTCTGAGATATTTCTTATCAAGTCAAGGAAGCCGTGTTATTTTTATTGGGGAAAAAAAGCAGGTTGAGGAGAAGGGTGGGTTTTTGTGTGTATGTATGTGTGTGTGTGTGTTTGTGTGAACATGGTAATGTTAATCTAGTGATTATATAAGAATTTCACCCTCTAAAATTTCTGAATAATGTAACAGATGTCTTGCAGAATTGAAATCAGTAAGGGGACTTTCCCTAACTGGTTCATTCAATCTTAACTAAATCTGAACTTCATGTAAGAACATATTCCACTAGATTCTGGGGAAAGACAGAAATCAAAGAGACCACCCTCTGCCCTCAGGGAGTATGCAGTGTTATAGGGAAGCTGATAACAGAGCAAATGCTACAGAAGAGATGTGCACAGAACATACTGTTCCTAAGAGGGCACAGTTAGTTCTGGCTCATAGGATCAGGAAAGGTGTTCTGGAAAAGGGACATTTGAACTGGGTTATGAAAAGTAAGACTTGTATATATAGAGAGTAATATACACAGAAAATAGCAGGACTTAACATCTAGAGGAAGTAATGCTTAAAGGGACTTATGCATTGGTCCATTTACCTGGTATATGTAATCTAGTCCTGTTTTCATTCTATAAGTGCAAATTGTGTTCAAAGACGAAGTTGAAAATGACTGAGGAGGAAAAGTGTCACCTTTGTCAATTTTATTTTAGCTACAGATTGATTTTTGTTTGTTGTCTTATTTTTTAGGCGATTGCTTGGGATCATTACCAAAAGGATGTGCTAAAGCATATAGCACAGATGGCGAACCAAGATCCTGATTCCATTCTCTTCAACTAGAATCACAGGGTTGTACTGGATATAAAACAGGAAGGACATTGCAGACCATGGATATATTTTATAAATGGGTACCCAAAACACAATTCCTACATTTGGGTGGTGAAGTTATATCAGTGTGTTGTCTCTTTCCTGCAAATTAACCAGTTGCACTACGTAATCTCTGGAAATTATTCTTCTCTTTAGGAGAAAATTCTATTAGGCTTCTGTGATATTGCATTAGGAAGATTTCATGAAAGAGTAAACAAGATTGCTATGATTTAATTCTTTTCTTTTTATTTAAAGATTTGTTTAATTTAAGACATAATTGTTAGCCAATATGCAATCACTGAAAACTATGCAAGAAAAATTCCAAATGTCCTGACCTATAGCCTGCAGGAAGCTCATGAAAAAGTCACTTTTTTGGACTCTTAACTGTCATTGGTGGAAAATGAAGTGTAAACTAAGGGGCTTTGCTTTTCCAGCCACAGGAAGGAAAGCCAGAAGGAAAATAGTAATGGTATTTTCCAGACTGTGAATTCAGTTCAAATATTATCTTGTTCCTGTTACAGTATTTAGCATTATTAGTTTTGTGTGTTTATGTATATGTTAATTTTAATGTCTGATTATAAGACAATGCTGCTTTGGTTAATCTCCTCTAAGTGAATTTAAAGAGATTAACTTTTATAGCTTGCTTGTTCCTGGTACTCTTTTGACGTGCACAAAGATAAGTTACAGAATTTTCTCCTTGTCTGCAAATAGGCTTATTTTTCCAGGTGGTCTTTGTTAGCTAGTAGACAAAGACTTGGCCATGAATTTGTTAGTAACAAGGAATGATTTCTCTAGCTTCCTTGAAATGATTAGTAAAGTTCTAAGCAAAGTCAATGACTAGGTCTTTCACATTTTTGTGAGGTCCCAACTAATCCTCTTACCCAGTTGCCACCTCCATGAGTGATGGTGCTTTCGGCTTCTGGAATATAGAGAACAGTAAAGGGAACCAAATCTAGACTGCATACTGGTAAACCAGGGAAGATTCCGAGCTGTATCTGTGTTTTCATGCATTCCTTCATAACCACCACCAGTACTAAAATGACTGGGCACTCATGCCTCTTCCCAGTGTTAAGTACATTTAACAGGTCAGTGTTTTCCCCATGATGGTGAATTTAGGCTTGGGAGTACTTTCAGATATATTCAAGGCATTGGAACAGGATAGGCAGCTCTGACTCCCTTGAGGCTTCTTAGACTTCTAAATAAAATGTAGAACCATCCTGAGACCCAGGGATGTGGACAAGGCCTGGTGACACCTAAGGTGCTTGTATCCAATTGAAAAGGTGCCTGTCTCAATTTCCTACCACCTTTACTGCAGTAGAAAACATCTAGGGACACCTGGTGGAGTTACAGAGCCACCACCATCATTCCAACTACGTTTTCTACATTTTTACCCACATGCTGTTGTTTCCCCTCCATTCTTCTCCCTTTTCCATGCCTTAGTCCTGAGTCCTCTCTTTGGGATTGAGCACTGTGCCCAGTTAATCATTCCTATTACAAAAAGATAACTCCTGGAGCTAGTTAAATTGTAAACCCAGCCTCCAGAAGCTTACAGCCCATGGACCAGAGAGGCAACACACAGCCATTTGCTTTGCTCTGTAGTCCAGTAGCTACTGCCATGCCTCCATTCCCATGCTGACGCCCACAGCAGTGAGACTCAAATGCTAGGGGAGAGAGCTGAACCTTTCCCATTTTCCAAGTCTGTTCCCAGTGCTTCCCACCATCCTTCCAGCTTAGAATCAGCAGTCATTCAGCAGAGCCTTTCCTACCCTCTGTCTCCTCTGTTCAAGCACCTCAGTGTACCTCATTTTAAAAGTTGCCGACCTCTGAGTCTAGGATTTTTTACCCCTAGATCTTATGTTTCCAAAATCTGAAATTCTTTTATTGCCCAGAACTAGGGAGCCGAAGCTTATTTTGATTTTTAGCTTTAAAGTATCAAGGCAGTCACCAGAGCTTCCTTTAAATATAACACTCTAGGATTTTAATGAAAAAGAAAAGACCCTCCCTAGGTTTTATTATATTATAGTCATGACTCAATAACTTCACAAGGGACAAGTAAGTCATTTGTCCTTTCTTTGCCACTGATTCCCTCAAAAGAGATGTGGCTATTTGCCCTACCACCACATCTATTGTGCAGAAATCAAAGTTCTTATGTGGGTACTTCTGGTTCACTACCTATCTTTTCTTATCAGCCGTCCAACTAAAGTGTGCAAAACAGGAAATGTTAATATTTCTGGTATTTGATAACAGTCAAAGGTTTGGTCACATTTCTTAGGGCAGCAGTGATATGGAGGGTATGTAAGTTTGCCTTTGTGTTTCTTCTAGGCTCTGTTTTTGATTTGAAACAGATGAGCCAGTGTTCAGGTGCTACTTCAGAGAATAAATTCAAGAAATCAGATAAAACTGTGCCAAGGTATACTTTCTAGATACTAAGCACTGATTGGCCCTCCAGAGAAAAACATCCCTTTGATACCTCACTCCTAGTAAATCTCATTCATTAACCTCAGCTTCTCAGGAATCCTTGTAACTATATGCTAAAAGTTCCTGTAGTTTATGATATCCATTATATGTCCAGTCCTATGGTTTGGCTCAAAGTTTGGCTGATTGTGGTAGCGCTCCCTGCTAGACTGCTAGCTCAGCACCTTAACATTCAGAGTTTCTTATCTTGAGGCAAAGGAAAAATGTTCTTTCTGCCACTGCCAATTCAGCAGTTAGACATCATTAAACAAACAGAGCTGATATAGGGAGGTCTGTTAGTAGCCAGAAATGGTCGAATACCTCAGTGGCAAAAGACTGGGAGACCAGTCTATTCTGGTATTGAAAGAAAATTTCCCAACACAAGGGAAGGATTTATAAAAGAATGCCAATAAGCACTTCGAGAGAGGGTTTTCCAAAGCAAAATATCTGTAGGCGTCCAGCCATGAAAGGAGTGAGTGTCTAGATTTTTTTTTTGAGAGTCTAGATTTTTAAAAATCTACAGCTATATTTTGTATCTTCAGATCTTTAGTGTAAAGAATTAAAGAAACTGGAATAAAGCTGAGGCATGTTTAGATATACCATTGGCAGAAGCAGGGAGCTGACTGAACATGCAAAGTCGTGGCCGCTCTTAAGATCATTTCTGTTAGTTCAGACACTCTCTGCTTTTCTGGCTCCAGTGTCCTTCTGGCTCAGCCCAGCTGGAGTAGAGGTGGTATAATCCACGGAGCCCATATCCTCTGGTGGATAATCTGACATTGACAGTGCTTTGGATGTGCCAGCTGGCAGAGCAGTCAATCTGTTTGCTGCTTGAACTGCAAAGGAGTTCAGTTGTTTGGACACCAAAGACGGAATCTGAACCCTTTACAGAAAGAGCAGAGAACAGCATCAATTTCTCTATCAAGTCTTCAATTGTGCTTGACCACAAGAATGATAAATTAATGGGGACTTTGTGTGGTCTAAGACTGTGAAGTAATTCTTAACTATGAATTTATGGACCTATTCAGGTGGAGGGGAGGAGCAAATAAGTTTTTTAAAAACAACGTGCAATAGAGTCCAACATGGAAAGTAATCACCACTGTATGTTTTAAGTATTTGAATCACCTGTCCTGGTTGGGTCCTGACCTTGGTTTGTTTAGTTAGGTGGTGAGTATATCCCATGATATCTTTTGGTTTTGTTTTTTTTAATAAATCATAAGGAGTGCAGTTTTTGAAGTTGAATATTTAATAAATGATAGTCAAGACAGTTACTGAAAATTTGAAATGGCCAGTGTGTTTTATATTGCTAAAGTACTTACTGGTGATGGCCACATTGTATTGTGAGGAATTGTTTTACTTTCATCAGATTAGAACCATATGCAGGCCACTCATCTGTTCAGAGGAAGCAGGAGAGTATCTTTCATGGTGGTACATAGAGTATTGAGCTCTTGAAAACCCTGAGAAAAATTAAGAGTTTAGAAAGTAAAGAGGAGGTAGAATGGTGAGTAAAAGATGTCTAAATATGTAGTCTGAACTTAAGTGTCCACAATCTTGATTTTTTTAAAACCACCTCTGGAATTACCTGGATTCCCTTTGGAGAGAGGGTGGAAAGTTATGGTAGTGGAAAAACCCTAGTAAGAAAATATATGAATTCTTGTAAGATGGTGGGAGGAAGGTCATTCCATGCCCCAAGCCAAACACCCTGACGTTTATTAAACTGCTTGATTATGTGCCTCAAGGGGAGAATAGTTAGTAGTTGCTGAAAGAGCAGGCTTTCCAAGCCACATAGAGGCTCAAAGCAGCATTTGGTTGGAGGCAGTCTACTTTTATGGAGAGGGCTGGCCCAAGACCAGACATCTGCTCATGGAGGAGGGCCGCGTCTCCTGCCATTGCCTAAATGATAAGCTTTTGGTAGATTATCTTGAATTTTGATAGCAAAATACTTTAAAAATATATGTCGTTAGCCACCTTGGTATACGCTTAGAAAGAAAGAAAATGAAGTCACTCAGTCGTGTCCGACTCTTTGTGACCCCGTGGACTGTAGCCTACCAAGCTCCTCTGTCCATGGGATTCTCCAGGCAAGAATACTGGAGTGGGTTGCCATTTCCTTCTCCAGGGGATCTTCCCAACCCAGGGATCGAACCCAGGTTTCCCGCATTGGAGGCAGTCGCTTTAACCTCTGAGCCACCAGGGAAGCCCTGGTATACACTTGGTATACGCTTATTCTATATTAAAAAGAAAAAAGTGACGGTGTCTCAGAGCTCAGGGAGCTTTGTAAATTTGAACTGAAATTGGTGTAGTAGACCTGTGACAACCACTCAACTGTGCTCTGCCTCAATTTTGATTGCTTGCCCCAAGGGGAGACTTTCTTGGACTAATAGGTGTTAGCAACTTCAGGTCACTCCCCAAATGTTTGCTGGTGGTCACAATCTCATTTCTAAACATCTGTATCTGGGCAAAGTTTTGAAGTGACATAGGGAGCAAAATTGGTTTTCTACCATGCAATCTTATTTTGCCAAATCACCCAAGAAAGAAGGAAAGTCTGTGATGTGTGGAGTTTGCATTTCTGGATGGAACCTATCAGGTCATCCAGTTCAATCCCGCAGTCATAAATTCCTACCTCTTAAGTTCCTGCCAAAAGGTCTTCAGCCTCTGTGTGCATACTCATTGAATGAATGCCTTGCCTAAAGTTCAGCCTTTTAAGGGGAAAAGGCGTGTGGCAGTATAAAATGTGAGGGTTTAAATAAATTATCTCTGCCTCTCCTCCTCTCTCCTGCAGCCCCTGTCCCTCTGTTTCTGTCTCTTCCCTGCCATGCCCTAAATTCAAAATTTTATCATGTGTTATAAGTGTATTGTTGTGAATATGGACCTTGGAAGAGGGAGAGGATCATTCTGAGAGTAGAGAATGACTTTTGAGTTGATGGACCCAACAGAGTTTTGCTCTGCTTTAGGGGCTAAAGCCAGTGATACCTGCTGGCAGTGTCCAGGGCTTTAGCATCTTGATGCAGACATGTGAAATATTCATTGCTAAACGTTATTCTCATCTACTACTAGTCCAAATCTGTTGGAAGTCAGAGGCGATCTAGAACTTGATGGGTGAAATGCCTCTTGGCAGAATGAAGGTGAGGGAGTGGCCTGGGTTGATTTTGTCAGGGTGGGGATGTTTAGCCTCATTATCTTTCTGACTGTACCTCAACTGTATGGTCCTTCAACAGTGCTCCTCCTCCTCCATTTTACTTTATCCCTTATTCTCTCTCTTTCCCCTTGTCCTGCCTTTTTACTCCTCAGATTTTAATAAATATTTACTTTTTTTATTATATATTTGGTCCCTTGGGACTATGTAGTGATTATATATTGATTTCATTCTAGGTAAAAAAAAAATATAGTGTGTTTAATATTTTGTTCTTTTAAACTGTCTTTTGAAGCTATGCTGTTAACCAGGTACAGGCCAGAAAGGAGTTAAGCCTGATGAACAGCACCCTGGTCATGTCACCTAAGGATGCCATTGGTGTAATGATGGTGATTCTTCTTCATTTGACCAAGGCCAGCCTCCTCTTCTTACCCTCTGTCCAGTCATTTCTGGCTGTCGAAAAATACCAGCTGTCGGGTAAGCCAGTGAGGCCAGGATGATCAGGGGGGCTGGTTCCAGCCCAAGGACCATTCTATGAATATCTCTGTAGTGAGCTCATTTGTAGGGCTGGCTTCAACTGCAGTAGCCAAAGAAAACCTATCTGACTCAAAATTTTAGTTCCTGAGAGTTGGTAAAAGTTTAGATGAAGCTAATATGTATAGACATCAGCAGTAGCCTGGGTGTCCAGACACTAGAATCAACCAAAGCTAATAGAGCCTGAGTTTCCATAGGAAGCTTGGTGCTGAGCTGTTCAGAGCAATTATCTGAGTGCTGCCAATGCTTTAGTCACACTTTCTTAGCTTTATTGTAACTTTTAGAGATGTTGGTCCCTGTTCATAGGCACAGCCTGTACCAAAGCTATGGCTTACTGCACGCTTCATTCTGCTCCCTGGTCAAGCATAGCAACATAGTTTTAAAGGAAAGATGTGAGCTGGGGAGTTAGGAGACCTAGTTTCTATTCCCTATGCTTCTACTAACTAGCCTTGAGATCTTAACCGCTCTGTGCCTCAGTGTTCCCATCTGCAAAATGGGGATAGTGTTAATTGCCCTACCTACCTCACAGGGTTGTTGTGAGGATAAACTGAGACAATGAAAGGAAAGTACTTTGACAAGTGCTATGCAAATTGTAAGAAATGGAAACAATCATGTTACAGGCAATGGAATGGACTTTGGCAGAAGGGTTAATGGGATTGTCCAGCCCTTTCTCTGTGTGGCTTAAACCCAGGTCGCCATTGCTTTATACATTTTTCACTTAGCACAGATTTGTAATTATGCATGTAATAAAGCACAGCCTTATCCAACTTGGTGTCTGGTGTGTTTCTGAAGACCCTTGATTTTGTAGCTATTGATTTCTGATCATAAAATTGCAGTGTGGAGGTTGGGGGAGGGTAGTGTGAAAGGTACCTGAAAACTCCTACTGGCTGACCTACTTCTTAAAATGATTTATTAGTTAGATTTGCAGATTGAGTAATACTTTGAGCAGCTCCGGGAGTTGGTGATGGATAGGGAAGCCATGGGGTCGCAAAGAGTCGGACACAACTGAGGGGCTGAACTGAATGCTTTTTACCACGAGGAGACAAATGAGGAGCGCTTGGTTTTTTCGGAATGATTCCCGATACTTCAATATGGCTACTTAAATGTTCCTGTCTCATACACTGGTGATCCTTTCCTGATGAAATGAGGATTAACTAGGAGCTGTATTTTTTCTCTTTTTGAGCTTTTAATGATGTAAGGTTATTGACTTTGACAGGCCTCTTGGCTACAGTCCATTCTTAGAAGGAGTGGGATGGGTGATGGAAATGTTCCTCCAATGAATAGCAGAGCTAGTAGTATAATCTTCATGGTGTGTTGGGATTAAAATGTCTTCTCTGGGAAACCCTTTGATGTGACTGAGGAGTGGGCCTTTTTGGGGAAGTGGTTGAATGTGCAAACATTTCCTATTCACATCTCTCTGGAACCCAGAAAACAAAGGAAAGCTATCCTTTAAAGCATGGTTTTCCTACTTTCTCACTCTTATTTTTCCTAAATCTGATTCCTCCATACCTCTCCACCCCTTTCTCTTTTAGACCACTAGGAAGACAGTTTACTGTGTTGTCCAAGTTTTCATTTAACAATTTTCCCGTTGACATTTGATAACATCTGCACTGGTGTACGGGCTTCCGTTGGTGGCTCAGACGGTAAAGTGTCTGCCTGCAATGCGGGAGACCTGGGTTTGATCCCTGGGTTGGGAAGACCCCCTGGAGAAGGAAATGGCCACCCACTCCAATACAGGTGTACACTGGATATCTTGTTGCTACCAAGAACTTTCATGCCTTTGGCCTGCTTGGTATTGTTTCCGGAAGGACACCTCTGTGTATGAATAACTCCTTCATAAACCTAAAATGTCACAAGGAGACTTCAGATTTTGATGTTATTCTTCCCAGGTGGCACTAGTGGTAAAGAACCTGCCTGCCAATGCAAGAGACATAAGAGATGCAGGCTCAGTCCCTGGGTCGGGGAGATCCCTGGAGGAGGGCATGGCAATCCTGTCCAGTATTCTTGCCTGGAGAATCCCATGGACAGAAGAGCATGGTGGGCTACAGTCCATAGGGTCACAAAGAGTCAGACACAACTGAAACAACTTAGAATGCACACGCAATTTTACTGGGCCCTTGCCACACGTATCGTCATCCCTGCCTCTAATCTAAATACCTTCTTAGGAAAAAACCAGCTATCAACAACTTGCTGTGAATTCAAGTGTCATGTCTTAGTTGCTATAGGGCTCAGATAAAAATGGCTTTACTGGAGTACGAGGTACAGATGAATCCATCATCTAGAACAGGAGCTGCCCAGAAAAAAACCTGGAAATGACCACCAGATGTCAGTGCAATCATTAAAATACTGGTATAGCTCTGGTTTGGTCAGAAAAGAACTGTCTGAGGGTTGGCAGGGCAAGAAGCATTAATTCATATATACAGCTAGATGCTGGGAATACAAAATTCAATCAAGAGATTTCTTATTTGATCAGATATTCTTTTAATGCATATAGGAAACTATGCTTTTCATATTATTAAAACAAATCAATTACATGGCAGTCCCTGCCTTTAAGGAGCTTATTGCCCTGATTTGTGAAAGTTGAAATTTCTTTTTTGAAGCAGTGCCTCAGGTTAAAAACAATGAGGAAAGATGGATTCTGGTTCTTCTCTCATTAGGATGGCCGTGTAACTTATTGTGTGACTAAGACTCTTTTGAAAGTGGGATGGTGGGCATTAATAATTACCCAGGGACAATAGGCACATACTGGGACTATCCTGGGTGTGTTAGTCAGCCCAGGCTGCTATAACAAATGACCGTAGACTGAGTGGCTTATAAATAAATGAAATTGATTTCTCACAGTTCTGGAGGCTGGAAGTCTGAGATCAGGGTGCTGATATGGCAGGGTTCTGGTAAGAGTATAGCAGACTACAGAATTATTGTATGCTCACAAGGAAGAAAGAGAGAGCGTTCGCGGGGGTCCTTTTATCAGGGCACTAATTGCGTTCATGTCAGGCTCCCATCTTCTTGACTTCATCACCTCCCAAAGGCCCTACCTCCAAAAACATTGGGAATTAAGATTTCAATGTATGAATTTGGGGTTGACACAAACATCTAGTCTGCAATACTGGTAAAACCCATAAGTGTGGTCACCTTCTTCCTGAGGGATCTCCAGCTCCAGTCTTTCCTCTCTTCCCTCCTTTGTAACAAGCTCTGTCACTAACTGCTACTGGGACGTGGGGTAGAGAGGTTCAGACCACCACAAGTGAAAACAATTCTTATTCTCAAAAATAATAATAGGGCTCTTGAGCGGAGAGCCACATTCAGGGTAAGAGAAAGACAGCTTTGGCTTTTGGGTTCCCTTAGGCGTCCTTGAGCTGTCAGATTGAACAAGTTCTGTGTCTGTACACTTCCCATTGCTAATGTATCTAAACAGATATCATAGGATCTTGATCCAGGAAGCTGCAGGTAGAATGAAGAAAGCAGAGAATTTGGACCCAGGGGACCTGGACTTAAAGGCTTCCTGTAAAGGAATTGCTACCTTTCTCCATCAAGCAAAACTCAGGACTTCTGAAACTGGCCTTGGAGGAAGAGTCTCCAGTGGGGCTCGTGGATGTCAAAGGGTGACTGTGTGTTCCACAAAATTCTCCTTCCTGTTGAGACAATCTTTCTGGTTACCTCACTGGCCATGGGGGTATAGTGGAGATAACTCCTTTTTAATATTCTAGTCTGAGTGTGCCTCTCTAGCACAGCTGAGATAGAGGTAGAACTTCTAATCTAAAAGTTCAGGGAAAATAAAAGGAAGCCATCATGATGTGCAATGAGCTCACCTGTCTGATCCTGACTGTGCCACAGAATCATTTGAAATGAGTATTAAAATATAGATTCTCGGAGGTTTGGTGCCAAGTCTTAGACTAGTATTTGAAAAAGCATTTGGGAATATTGTGGGGAAGATCCTCTGGAGGAGGAAATGGCTACCCACTCCAGTATTCTTGCCTGGAGAATCCCATGGACAGAGGAGCCTGGCGGGCTACGTCCATAGGGTCGCAAATAGTTGGACACAGCTGAGCGACTTAGCATGCATGGGGATATTTCAGGTTTCACCTGACTCTGAAGCTTTATCAGATTTCAATGTTGTGGGTACCAACTTAGTACCATCTGGGGAAATTCATTGTCCCACTTCTTGTTCACTCTTGTATCCCAAGTACCAGCTACAGCACAGAGCCAGACCTCTAAAAATACAGTGTTGGTAGGATAGATGCCTGTGTAAAACTTGCCTTCTTAGTTCCTGTTTCCTACCTGAAGATGTATCTCTTCCCTAGATGTATCCCACCTTCCAGGGATACCATGCTTACTCATACACAAGCAGTTCTTAGAATTTATGCTGTAAGTCACAACCTGGTAGTCACCACCTCATACAACCCTTTGTAAGTGACGAGGAGCATGTTTATTTCAGGCTCTGCTGCTTATTCACCTCATGACTGACCTCTGTGATCTCATCTGTAAAGGAGTAATGATGATAAAACCTGCCGCATTGGACTGTTGAATGAAACTAGATAAGAAAACTAAGGGTTTAGGAGCTGGCTTACCTAGTGGCTCGCATGGTAAAGAGTCTGCCTGCAATGCAGGAGATCAGGGTTTGATCCTTGGGTTGGGAAGAACCCTTGGAGGAGGGAACGACTAACACTTTCTGTTTTCATACAAACATCATTATTATTCATTCAATCCTGAGAGGTAAATGAGGTAATATATGAGAATAGTCAATTCAGGAAATGACTGTGCTAAGTCACTTCAGTTGTGTCCAGCTCTTTGAGACCCCATGGACTGAAATCCATGGGATTTCCCAGGCAAGAATACTAGAGTGGGTTGCCTTTTCCTTCTCCAAGAATACTCCAGGCAGGAATACTGGAGTGGGTTGCCATTTCCTTAATCCACTCCAGTATTCTTGCCTGGGAAATCCCATGGACAAAGGAGCCTGGCAGGCTACAGTCCATGGAGTTGCAAAGAGTCGGACATGACTGAGCGCCTAACACTTTGAGACAATGGAGATTCAGTGCAGAAGAAAACAGACCCGTTCCCTGGATGATAATCCAAAACACAGTCAATTAAGAGTGGAGTCAACCAGTAGTCTATTCTAGTGACAAAGTCTTTTTTTCCCAAGTCCAATATCTGTGGGCTTAGCAACCCACCTGAGTATTAGAATCTTAGCACCTCCTCTCCCACCAAAATGCTTCCCAGTTGTTTCAGCCTCTGAGACTCCGGAATCAGATACACTCAAAACAATCTGTCAGCTATGGTTGTCAAGAGGGATGCAATCACTTTATTCCCTTTGGCTTCCGCCCCCACTTGACCACAGTGAAGCCTTCAGAGTTACTCAGAGAACCCTTCCCTACCCTAGATATCACCCAGCTTGAGAAAGCTGACTGTACCCTTTCCTTCCTTGCCTGTCCTTCAGCATAACTTCTTTTTCTAGTTCTAGTTACAGAACAAGAACTCCCTTGTATGTGGGTGAATATCAACAGATATGGCTGTGTGAAGGTGGGGGGGTGAGGTGGAGAGGAGAGCTGTCTAGCAGCAGTATACTAGAAATATTTTATTACACAAATACCGTTGAACTTTATAACAACCCTGTGAGATTGGCAAAATATGAGGAGACTAACACCTGTTTGTGATTTGGTCAGTATTTCAGAGGCAGGAAGTGTTGTAACAGAAGCTGGAGCTCAATGTCTTTGACCCCAAGTCCAGTGATCTTTCTACTGCTAATCTTGTGGCTAAGTGCTCCTGTTTGTCCTGTTTCTAGGCCAGTTTATGGGAAGAGAGTAATAGGAGCCTGCCTGGTTGGACAGTTGGCCCAGTGTTAAAAATTTGCTGGGGGTAAGAATCTACATAGAGGCATGTGGAGATGATCAGAAAACAGTTCTAGTTACTGTATCTCCAAGGTGGTTTCTTTTAAAATGTGGATGTGTAGAAAAGTGAGGAGTGGGGATGAATTAGAGTTGGGGAGCAGTCTCTGGGGGCCTGTATTTACTAATTGATTTCCCTTAGCAGTATTTGAAGTTTTTACTAAGCACATATATCCTTTATACTTTTTAAAAAGTAAACATCCAGGAAAGAAAACAGTATTTTTATATGTGGCTATAAATATGTGTCCATCTCATTAATTGGATGCTGAATTTATTTTTCCTGTAAACTAATAATAAATCAAGAAAACTAAAGCCTCAGGTCCAGTAGGTTATTGTTATAATGAGAATTCCCATTCCTAGCAGGGAGCCATATGACTCATGCAGGCATGGGGCTGTTTTCTTTCACAGCAGACAGAATGAAACTTTAAAAAAATAAACCAGATCAAATTAATCAGATCAAATAAAGCCCTCAGTTGGCTGATTTGAAACCCTCTGGTGACTTCCTATTACATACATCCAGAGGAAATCCAAACCCTTAACCCTGGCCTCTAAGGCCTTCGATGACCTTCATCTAGCCTGTCTTGCTAACCTCATGTTATGGGTTGAATTGTGTCCACTGAAAATTCATATGTTCAAGTCCTAATCCCCAGTACCTCAGAACATGCCCTTATTTGGAAATGGGGTCCTCGCAGATATGATTAAATTAGGATGAGCTCATATTGGAGTAAGGCAGGCCCTAATCCAATAATACTGGTGTCTTTATAAGACGGAGAAATTTGGAAACAAGCACACACATGGTAAAGATAACGGTGGAGATTTGGGGTGATGCTTTTATAAGCCAAGAAACACCAAAGATTGCTGGCAAACCACAAGTATCTAGGAGAGAGGCACAAGTAGTCTCCCTCATAGCCATAGAAGGAAGTGACCCTGCCAATACCTTTATCTTGGACTTTCAGCATCCAGAACTGAGGCAAGAAATGCTCCTGTTGTTTAAACCATCTGGTTTGTGGTACTTTGTTACGGCAGTCCCAACAACCTCGTACACCTCATCTCTTAGTGCTCAGCCTCTCTCTCACTTGCTACCGGCACAATATCTTCTTTTTTCCCCCCAGTTCCTCACACATCCAGTTTATTCCTGCCTCAGGATCTTCACACTAGCTATTTCATTTTCCTCAAATGTACCTCTCTC
The DNA here is from genome assembly GCA_006408695.1 of Aepyceros melampus. Classification (NCBI taxonomy): domain Eukaryota; kingdom Metazoa; phylum Chordata; class Mammalia; order Artiodactyla; family Bovidae; genus Aepyceros; species Aepyceros melampus. The sequence continues at coordinate 42,416 of SJXQ01008742.1, forward strand.
AGACTTACTAATTAACACCTTCTTAATAATTCAGTTTAAATGCCCTCTCTTCTAGAAGTCTTCCCTGACCTCCCAGTCATTCTTAATTGCTTCATGATCTTTTTTTCTTCAGAGTAGTCATTGTCATCTGAGATTCTCTTATTTATGTGTTTATAGTATATTTTCTCCAATTAGAATGTAAGTTCCATAGGGATTTTGTCCACCACTGTATCCCCAGCTTCTACCTAGACATTTCTGGCAACTATAAGCACTCGATAAATATTTGCTGAATAAATGATTGAATGGATGTGAAGAGCTCTTCACTGAGAGATTCATTTATGAAGCATCTATTGAGTCTCTAATAGTTGACAGCCACTGTGCAGAATTTGGGGCACAATGGCAAGTAAGATGGGGCCCCGGCCTGCTGTATCTATAAGATAGGGCCCCGGCCTGCTATCTCTATGAGATGGGGCCCCGGCCTGCTGTCTCTATGAGATGGGGCCCCGGCCTGCTGTCTCTATGAGATGGGGCCCCGGCCTGCTGTCTCTATGAGATGGGGTCCCGGCCTGCTGTCTTTCTAAGATGGGGTCCTGGCCTGCTGTCTCTATGAGATGGGGTCCAGGCCTGCTGTCTTTCTAAGATGGGGTCCTGGCCTGCTGTCTTTCTAAGATGGGGTCCTGGCCTGCTGTCTTTCTAAAAGTCTGGCTACTGCCAGATCCCAAGACTGCTATAGTAGAAAAAGTGTGGGCTTTGGAGTATGACAAGCCTAAGTTCAGATCGTAGCCATGTCACTTATTAGCTGTGTGATCCTGGGCAAGTTTCCTAAACTCTCTGTATCTTGGTAACCTCTTCTGCCAAAGAGGGATAGTATTAATATTTTCTAGAGAGTTGTGGTAAGAAATAGATAATGTATGTAAAAATTAAGCAGTGCCTGGTATCTAGTAAATGCTACAAAAAATGGCATTCTATTTCACTCTAGTTAAATAACCAGAGCCCTTCTTTTCATAGTTAATTGCCCCCCTTTGGGGGAAATTAACCATTCCACAAGACATAGTAGAAATAATGTGGTCTAAAGGGAGTCCCTGGATGGTCCCAGTACTTCTATCAGGGATCTCTGGGGAGCCATTCAGGTGGAGGAAACACATGTTGAAAACAAACACCCAGCCCACTTCGCTTCATGCCCCACATGTGAGGTAGTCATTCACTCACTTGTTCATCCTTCCATTCAGTAGGCTATTTATTGAACTTCTATTCTGTCCCAAGCACTGTACTGAGTGCTGGATATACAGCAGTCAACAACACAGAGAGGGTCCTTGTCTTCATAGGGCTTACAGTCTAGGAGAAGTTTGTTTTATTTTTTTTTCATGTACTCTTTCAGCAAATATTTATTGAGCCTGGCACCTCCAGGCCCTCTCTATTCAGAGAGAATGGTAAGGTCCTGCCACTAACAGCTGTTACCGCAGATGAACAAGTGGCCCTAGACCTGGGGCAGCACAGGCAACAGAGTCCATCCTTGAGGCTTAGGGTTAGAGGCCCTTCACAAATGAGCATTTTTAAAAGTTGCACATACTGAATGCTTGCTTTGTTTCAAGCAATAGAGTCCATGCTTTACATCTATTTTTTTTCTTGTTGTTTAATCCCCACAACAACCTTGAGAAACAGATACTGTTATTAAACCCTTTTCTGTCAGATGAGGAAAGAGATGCTCATGCTGATGAGAGGGTGAAGTGACTTGTCCTAGGTTATACAGATAGGAAGTGATGGAGGTAGAATTCAAGTCCTCTGTATAACTCCCAAACCACTTTCTGTAATACTGTGATGCTTCAATATTTCCATAGGCTATTTTTGCTAAGGAAGCATTATGCAGGGCTGACTTACTGAAAGTGAGGAGAGTTCTTGAAAGAAAGAAATAAGGGTCATTATATAGATAGGAATCTCCAAGTTTCCACACCTTCTTGTATTAGTTGTCTATTGCTATGTAAAGTTTGTGCTATTACCACAAGCTTAGCTGCTTAAAACAATACACATTTATTATCTCACAGTTTCTGTGGATCAAGAGTCTTGGCAAAGTTTGCTGGGTTGTTTGCAAGTTTGCAATCAAGGCATTGGCCAGGATTGGGGTCTCATCTGAGGCTCAACTGGGAAAGAAACCATGTCCAAGCTTATGTAATTGTTGGTAGCAGTCAATTCCTTGCGGGCTGCCACACAGAAGGTCTCAGTTCCTAGCCTACTGTCAGCCAGAGATCACCTTTAAGTTTCTTTGCTATATTAGTTAGGGCTCACCACAGAAACAGAACCAATAGTGTGTGTGCATAGAGATATATATATATAGAGAGAGAGAGAGAAGGAGAGAGAGATTATGAGGAACGGGCTCATGTGATGATGGGGATGGCAAATTCAAAGTCTGCAGGGTGGGCCAGCAGACTGAAGACCCAGAGAATAGCCAGTGTTGCAGAATTCCCTAGTACTCTGGTGAGGTCAGATATTTGATCTAGTCTGGCTGTCAGCTGATTGGATGAAGCCTACCCATAGTATGGAGGCCAATCTGCCTTACTCAAAGGCATCGGTTTAAATGTTGATCTTTTAAACTGGAAAAATACACACGAACTAAAAGTTGAGAGTTGTATTTTTTTTAATTTACTAATTTTTAATTGAAGGATACTTGCTTTACAATGTTATATTGGTTTCTGCCATACATCAACATGAATCAGGCATAGGTATATGTCCCCTCCCTCTTGAACTTCCCTCCTACCTCCCACCCCATCCCACCCCTCTAAGTTGTCAGAGAGCCCTGGTTTGAGTTCCCCAAGTTATGTTTTATTCATCAGAAATTTTTAGGACTTAAGCCCGTGAGGCAGCAACTCAACCCTTAGAGAACTACTCTGTGGAGGCAAAGGAGAGAACTAGGTTATACAGAAGTTTTGCAACAAAGGGCAGGTAGTCAGAACATCAAAAGATTATTGTGAATTAAAGGAAAACCAGATATCTCAAATTAAGGAATTTAGCAGTTTTCTATGTATGGGAAGATGAAAGAGCCTGGGCTCACTGAAATCATTTCTTTGATATGGCCCCCTATCTGGGGCCAGTATCCTGTGTTTGAGGAGTGACTACAGTCTGATGGCTGCTAAATGGCAGGTATTCTTTTCCTTCTTGAGTGTCCTTAGGCATACCAGCTCACCATTCATGGTGGCTGCAATCACTGATGACTGTGACATCCTTGTTTGCTGATATGGCAGGGAATATTGCATTTCTCAATTTCATACAAACACACCAGAAACATCCAGAATAATGTTTGACTAGATATCTGGGTACCATGGTCCAGCCAAGTTGACACTTAAAAATGACCATTACATTTGTCACTGTGGGCCTCCCCAGCATGACCACTTGCTTCATCAAAGCCAGCAAGGAAGAGAGTCTCCCAGCAGGAGGCTCCTTGCAAGACGATGCAACATCATCACAGTAGTGCTATCCTGCTACTGTCACCATACTCTGTTGGTTAGAAGAAAGTCACAGGTCCTACCTACGTGCAAAGGGATAGTGATGATGGGTTCCTGGGGGCCATGTTAGAGCCTTTCTGCCATAATCTACCTCTTGACTTCCAATGATTCACATCCCTCCTACACTCAAAAACATTCACTCCCTCCCAACATTCCCTAAAGACTCATCCCATTATAGTATCTGCTTAAAGTCCAGAATCTCATCATTTAGATCAGGTCCAGGTATGGATGTGGTCCTCTAGGCATAACTCTTCTTAATATATGATCTATATAAAACTAAAGAGACAAATGATTCACCACTTATATAACCAAAATAAAATCATGAGGAGGCATAGGATAGCCACTATAGACATTTCCATTTGAAAAGGGTGCTGGGGATCTTGGGAGACATCAAAGAGTCTATGGTGATTTTGAAATCCAGTTGGGTTAAATATTCCTTCATTAGTTCCAAAGGCCTCTCTGATGACTTAGTTCTGACCTCTAGCTTTTCATGAAAAAGAAATTATCCTTCCTTTTTTATGAAAGGTAGCATACATTTGCAGCTGAGTAGTTTTATCAGTCTGCTTCCTGCCAATAGAATTTTGGTGGTCCAAAATTTCTTTGATTTTGTACTCTCTGTCCAGTCGAAGATAACAGTGTTTCTGCTGAAATATCTTTCTCAAAAACTTTAGGAGTCTTTAGTGGATTTCATTGAGTTTCACTCCATTAGAAAAAATACATACACATAGATCTGCTCAAGATAAGCTCTTCTCTACCTTGGGCTCCTGAGATGGCTAGGTACACAGCTCTCAAGGCCCTCATGTTTGAGAGGTTCTGGAAGGCATACTTCTTAATCTCTTGTAAGGGCCCCCTGTGAGAGTGAATACCACTCTGATCCTTTGATCTTTCTGAGGTTTTAAAAAAAGTTATACAGCCATTTTCTCAGCCTTTCCTCAATGCAATGCTTTCTTAACAGTGCTTGGAGGCCCTTTTCTTTCATCCCTCCCTCCCTTCTTCCCTTCCTTTCTTTTTTATGACTCAGTGTGGCTTATGAATCTTCCTCCACCAGGGACTGAACTTGGCAACAGCATGAAAGCCCTGAATCCTAACCGCTGAACTACTAGGGAAGTCTGCCATTTTTTCATTTTAGCATTTTCTGCCATCTGGAAAGGCTGAGAATCAATCAAGTACTGGTTTCTTTTAGGTTTAACAGTTATCTTATTTTTCTCCTCTCAAATTTTACAATGAGCAGCAAGAAAATACCAGACCACATCTTCAACACTTTGCTTGGAAGTCTTGTTAAATAAATATGCAAATTCATCACCTTTGTGTTCTACTTTCTTTTAAAAAAATTTTTGGCTGTGCACTGTAGCATGTGGGATCTTAGTTCCCCAATCAGGGTTGAAACTTTCATCCCCTTCAGTAGAAGCACAGAGTCTTAACCACTGGACTGCCAGGGAAGTCCCTCCTGTTCTACTTTTCACATAACTTCAGGAAACAATTTCAGTAAGCTTTTTTCCACTACTTAATATGGACTCACCCATAGCCCTGTGCCTGCTGTAAGTGCTGTAAGTGCTTAATAAATTTTACTATTGCTATTATTACACATACAGTAGGAAAAATAATGATGCTGAAAGCTCAGCTTTTCTGTTCACCAGTGCTGATCAAACCTCAGAGACAGAGTTTTGGGTGAAGTAGAAAAGGATAACTTTATTGCTTTGCCAGGCAGAGGGGGACAACAGTGGGCTAATGCCCCTCAAAACCATGTGTTCCCACTTGGGGAAGATAATGAGAAGTTTTATAGTAATTGTTCAAAGAGGGCATGATCAGCTCGTGAACTTTCTTCTGACAGGTTGGTGGTGAGGAAAGTAGGAGTCAGCATCATTAACCTTCAGGTCCAACTGGTCTGGGGTCTACGTGCTTGTGGGCAGCATACCATATTTAATCATTAACCTCTCTCACCTGGTAGGGGTTTCAGTATCTGCAAAACAGCTCAGAGATATTGCTGTGTGTATCCATTGATGGGAAAACAGGACCTTGAACCAAGGCTGCTCTTGATTGTTTGTCCCTGGTCTCTGATCCTCTCCCTTCCCTAATTAGCAACTGCTTGAATCTGCCTGTTGGAACTCAGGGAAGGTCATGGAGGCTGGATGAAGGCTGTTTCCTGTAATCAAAGAAATGGGGAACACAGAAAGTCTTGTGCCCAGGAGCCTCACAGGGCCCTGCATGGTATCAACAACATCTATCTTCCAAGGTTGTTGTGAGAATTTCATAAAATTATGTGTTAAACTTCCTGGCTTTTGGTAGTTATGCAGATTCCTTCCCTTCTGTTTTGGACTGAATATTTGTGTCCCCCTGAAATTCATATGTTGAAGCCCTAGACATCCCAATGGACTGAATATTTGTGTTCCCCTAAAATTCATATGGCAGAAAGTGAAGAGGAACTAAAAAGCCTGTTGATGAAAGTGAAAGAGGAGAGTGAAAAAGTTGACTTAAAGCTCAGCATTCAGAAAACTAAGATCATGGCATCGGGTCCCAACACTTCATGGCAAATAGTTGGGAAACAGTGGAAACAGTGTCAGACTTTTATTTTTGGGGGCTCCAAAATCACTGCAGATGGTGATTGTAGCCATGAAATTAAAAGGCGCTTACTCCTTGGAAGGAACGTTATGACCAACCTAGACACATATTAAAAAGCAGAGACATTACTTTGCCAATAAAGGTCCATCTAGTCAAGGCTATGGTTTTTCCAGTGGTCATCTATGGATGTGAGAGTTGGACTGTGAAGAAAGCTGAACGCCGAAGAATTGATGCTTTTGAACTGTGGTGTTGGAGAAGACTCTTGAGAGTCCCTTGGACTGCAAGGAGATCCAATCAGTCCATTCTAAAGGAGATGAGTCCTGGGTGTTCATTGGAAGGACTGATGCTGAAGCTGAAACTCCAATACTTTGGCCACCTCATGCGAAGAGTTGACTCACTGGAAAAAGACCCTGATGCTGGGAGGGATTGGGGGCAGGAGGAAAGGGGACGACAGAGGATAAAATGGCTGGATGGCATCACCGACTCGATGGACATGAATGAGTTTGAGTAAACTCCAGGAGTTGGTGATGGACAGGGAGGCCTGGCATGCTGTGGTTCATGGGGTCACAAAGAGTCAGACACAACTGAGCGACTGAACTGAACTGAAAATTCATATGTTGAAGCCCTGGATGCACCCCTCACCCTGCCTGTGTAGCTGTAATTGGAGTAAGGAAATAATTAAGGTTAAATAAGATTGTAAGGGTGGGGTCCTGACCTGGTAGGATTAGTGTCCCTTTAAGAAGAGACACCAGAGAGCTCACCTCCTCTCTCTTTCTCCCTCTGCTGAGGAAAGGCCATTCAAGTTAAGACACAATGAAAAGGTGGTTGTCTACAAGCCAGAAAGGGAGCTTTCATCAGAAATCGACCATGTTGGCACCCAGATCTTATACTTCCAGCCTCTAGAACAATGAGAAAATAAATTTCTATTGTTTAAGCCACTTATTCTACGGTATTTTGTTGTGGCTGCCTGAACTCACTAATACACCTTCTTAGAATCTAGCAATCAGAACCCAGCCCCCTCAGCTCCCATCTGCTCAACCGATGATATTGGGTCATATGGAAAGCAATCTACTTTTTAAAAAATTGAAATGTTTATTTTTCTCTGATTATAGGATCACTGTAAAATGTTTTAAATATTGAAATTTATATAGTAAAGAAAATAAAATTATCTATAATTCCTTTTCTCAGAGATACCACTGTTAAGATTTTGAATTTTTAAAATTATTTTTCTATATATGACAGTTTATATACACACATACAGAATGAGAGTGATGCTAATTCATAGTGCCTTATATTCTTTTTTCTCTTCCATTTAGTATTTATTAGAGTAGATTACTTTCCACAGATGTCTTTTTCCTCCACAGTGATTTCTCTCCTGGGCTTTTGACTTCCTGTTCCTCAGTCGATTCTGAGCCAACTTCAGCCTATTTCAGGCCCTGGATCCAAGCCCAGAGGATGTTTGCTTCCTATAGACTTGCCAGAGGTCATATGACTGTTCAGAAACTGTATTTCACCTGCAGTCTTGCTGGAGAAGATGAGAGGAAATGGCAGCTCTGGGAACAATTGAACGTGAATGTGAAGTCGCTCAGTCGTGTCTCTTCACAACCCCATGGACTGTAGCCCACCAGGCTCCTCTGCCCGTGAGGATTCTCCAGGCAAGAATACTGGAGTGGGTTGCCATGTCCTCCTCCAGGGAACCTTCCCAACCCAGGGATCGAACCCAGGTCTCCCACATTGCAGACAGACTCTTTACCCTCTGAGCCATCAGGGAAGCTTGTAAAAGGAGTGAACCAGAATCTGTGACTCCTGTTAAGTCACAGACTCAAGTCCTCTTTTACTAAAGCACAGCAATAGTACAAAAACCATAAATATTTGTGGTCTGGGAGCAAGTGAATGCAAATGGACACTGTGTGATAAGAAAAACCTAAGGTTAACAATGATTTGATAATAAATGCCAAAAGTAAGGTACCAAGCTTTCAGTAAAGTCTGCTACATAAACAGATGGCTTTTGTACCTGATTTTGGAGGAAATTAAGGAAAAAAGACTGAGTCTTATGTAGGGGTTACTTCAGAGAAAGGAGAAAAGATCAGCCACAGGAGGTAAGATGTAAGTGAGATATAGAATAGTTCAGTAACAATGGGTTCTTCAGCCAAAAGTGATGGAGTGACATAGAGAATATAGATATCTTGGAAAGAACATCAAATTTCCCAGGTCTGGGATAGGGAAAAATTTGTCAATTGACATGGAATTTAAGTCTGTGGCCTCTAGCAGTTGTACTGGTTTGAAAATGTGGCTCCAATACTTACCCACTATGTGAACTCAAGCAAGTCAGTTAAACCACCCTGTACTTCAGTTTCCTCATCTGTTAAACGGGGATGATAACAGTACCCATCTCATAAGTATGTTGTGATGCAAAAAATTACTCTGAAGGTTAAATGAGATCTTATCTGGAAGATATTGAGAATAGTACCTGAAACAAGGGAAACTCAATGAAAATTAATAACTGTTAATACCATCATCTAGCTGGGTTACAGAAGTAACAGTATCTTTCTTGAATATAGAACTACCACATTTCCTCAATTATATGATTTACTTCTTTTCAAATTTCTGAAATTGGGACTCATCACACCATTATTTTACATTTGCATTTAAAGTCATTTTCCCCCCGCCTCTCTCAAAAGAATCCAAAACCTCTCAGACTCCCAAAACTGTGCTCTAGGTCAGTGATTCTCAGACTTTCGTGTGTGGACCTTGTGAAAATGCAAATTCTGTTCTAGTAGGTCTGGGGTGGAGCCTAAAATTCTGTAGTTCTAATGAGCTCCCAGGTAATACCAGTGCTCTGGTCCTTGAATCACACTTGAAATAGCAAGGGTCAAGATCTCTGGACCATAACCAGTCTGACAACAGAGAAACCATATGGAATGGGCACCACTTTAGTATCAGGCCTCAAAGCAACCTTCTTGATTAGCAAACTCCTGGTCCACCAGGTCCGCTGGTCCACCGGTCGACCAGGCCTGGGACGGAGGTTTTGGAATAGTGCTGAAATCTATAGGTGGAAAACAATACCCGAGGACGGAAGTGAGTGTTCCTAAATGAGCATCTTTGGTTACATGTAACAGTTGTGTTAGCCACTCTGCGTTGGAATTGCTTAGAGGCTAGAAATTCTGGAAAGAGACCTAAAGACCTTGGCCTTTTTGGTTTTATCTCTAATCAAACCTTACTAATTAGAATCTGCTGCAGTCACTGCGCATATACTTATTATGTAGAGAACAGACTGCCAGCCTCAGTTCTCCACCTAGAGTAAAACCAGCCCTCTATTAATTCAGCAAACAAGTATAGTTTTCTCCCTTCTTTCCTCGTACCTTAAATAGTCAGGCATCAGGGTCTGGGGATTCCCTTTTTTTAATTTTATTTTAAAAAATTTATATCATTATAAGAGCACATAACATGATATCTACTCAAATTTTTAAGTGTATGATAGAGTATTGTTGACTATAGGTACAATGTTGAACAGCAGATGTGTACAGCCTATTCATCTTCAGCTGAGTCCAGTCGCTCAGTCGTATTCCACTCTTTGCAACCCCATGGACTGCAGCATGCCATGCCTTCCTATCCATCACCAAATCCCAGAGTTTACTCAAACTCATTTCCATTGTGTCAGTGATGCCATCCAACCATCTCATCCTCTGTCGTCCCCTTCTCTTCGCACCTTCAATTGTTCCCAGCATCAGGGTTTTTTCCAATGAGTCAGTTCTTTGCATCAGGTGGCTGAAATATTGGAGTTTCAGCTTCAGCATCAGTCCTTCCAAAGAACACTCAAGACTGATCTCCTTTAGAATAGACTGATTGGATCTCCTTGCAGTCCAAGGGACTCTCAAGAGTCTTCTCCAACACTATAGTTCAAAAGCATCAATTCTTTGGTGCTCAGCTTTCTTTATAATCCAACTCTCACATCAGTACATGACTACTGGAAAAACCATAGCTTTGACTAGACAGACCTTTGTTGGCAAAGTAATGTCTCTGCTTTTTAATATGCTGTCTAGGTTGGTCATAACTTTTCTTCCAAGGAGCAAGCATCTTTTACTTTCATGGCTGTAGTCACCATCTGCAGTGATTTTGGAGCCCCCAAAATAAAATCTCTCATTGTTTCCACTGTTTCCCAACTATTTGCCATGAAGTGATGGGACCAGATGCATGATCTTCGTTTTCTGAATGTTGAGCTTTAAGCCAACTTTTTCACTCTCTTCTTTCACTTTCATCAAGATGCTCTTTAGTTCTGCCTTACTTTCTGCCATAAGGGTGGTGTCATCTGCATATCTGAGGTTATTGATATTTCTCCCAGCAGTCTTGATTCCAGCTTGTTGTTCATCCAGCCCAGAGTTTCTCATGATGTACTCTGCATCTAAGTTAAATAAGCAGGGTGACAATATACGGCCTTGACATACTCCTTTTCCTATTGGGAACCAGTCTGTTGTTCCATGTCCAGTTCTAACTGTTGTTTCCTGACCTGCATACAGATTTCTCAAGAGGCAGGTCAAGTAGTCTGGTATTCCCACAAGAATTTGTTGTGATCCACACAGTCAAAAAAGCTTTGGCATAGTCAATAAAGCAGAAGTAGGTGTTTTTCTGGAACTCTCTTGCTTTTTTGATGATCCATCAGATGTTGGCAATTTGATCTCTGGTTCCTCTGTCTTTTCTAAATCCGGCTTGAACAAGTGGAAGTTCACGGTTCACATACTGTTGAAGCCTAGCTTGGAGAATTTTGAGCATTACTGTACTAGTGTGTGAGCTGAGTGCAATTGTGCAGTAGTTTGAGCATTCTTTGGCACTGCCTTTCTTTGGGATTGGAATGAAAACTGACCTTTTCCAGTCCTGTGGCCAGTGCTGAGTTTTCCAAATGTGCTGGCATATTGAGTGCAGCACTTTCACAGCAACATCTTTTAGGATTTGAAATAGCTTAACTGTTCATCTTACTTAACTGAAATTTTATACCTATTTGTGAATAACTCCCCATTTCCCCTTCCCCCAGTCCCTAACAACCACCATCTCACTCTTTGATTCTATAAATTTGAGTGTTTTAAATACCTCATATAAGTGGAATCTTGCACTTATAGTCACCTTTCTCTTGAGTGGCTCATTCCCTTGGTGTAATGTCTTCAAGGCTCACCCATGCTGTTGCAAATGATAGGACTCCCTTCTTTTTTAAGGCTGAAGATATTCTGTTGTATGTATACACCACATTTTCTTTTTCCATTCATCTTAATTTTTTGACAAAAAACATTTTTGTCATCTGGTTCCTCCTATTAGTATATCCCTGATCTCTCTCCTGTCCTGCCACAGCTTCCTACTGCAGCACCTCTCCACTGGCTTCCCAATCTCAAATTGTCATGCCTACCTATCACAGTAATTTTTGCCCCAAATGTCTCCATTTCCCCCACTGCTTCAGTATCATTCCTCCTCAGTCATTCCTTTCCTGCACATATCTTCCACTTCTGGTCAGGTCTCATCTTTGTCCTAAGAACATTATCCCCATTGCAGAATCCAAGCTTTGATTCGTTCTGTGCTTCCCATCCACAGTATCTTCCCTCTTTCAGAAAAGGTTTTAGAATAGCTAAGAATAGCTACCATTTGGATTTACCAGGTGGCGCTAGTGGTAAAAAAAAAACCCCGCCTGCCAATGCAGGAGACTGAGTACTTACTTTGTGCCTAAGTGTGCTAAGCAGTTTACATAGATTATTATTTACTACAATAGCCCAATGACCTAGATATTTTATAATTATTCCCATTCGATGTGAGGAAACTAAGGGTCAAATATTGAGTTGACCAGAAAGTTCATTTGTTACTTTTTTTTTTTGTAACATCTTACAGAAAAATCCAAACGATATTTTTGGCCAACCAGTAATTTATCCCAGTCTGTCTGTATACATGCAGACCGTGCCTTTGTCTTTTCTTACTAATCCCCCCACCTCTATTTTAATACTGTCTCATTACTTTCAAAGCTTATAGGAAATAAATTAATTAAGCTTTGGTTCCTTGAAGTGCTTCTGGATTCTGCTTTAAGAAACACACCATTTACAGTTTGCTGTAGGGATTTCCCTACACTCTTCTAAAGTTTTTGAAGGACTTTTAAGTCATTTTGTTCACATAAATCATTTAGCCATTTTCTCTGCAGTCTTTATTACTGTTGATGTGCTCAGCGAATCCCTTCTTTCTGGATGTTAGAAAGCTGAACCTCAGCATGCCCTGTAACAGATACTCCAGTCCCAAACGAGAGGAATCAGAATGAGTGCCAGTGCTCTGGCATCTAACAGAGTAAAACTCATGGGCACACCACAGTGTTTCTGCGGCTCTGAGCGGGCAGTGGGACTGATGGCGCTGGGGAGGAGAAGAGGGGTTTTCCCTTTTATTCTTTATACTTCTTTATTGTTTGATTTTTCTTTATACAATAAATGTTATTTATTACTTGTGTAACAAAAAGATACAATAATTTATTTAAAAATAAAAGACAATGGACAAAGAGGAACATTTGGAGAAAGATTGTAATCATAACCATCCAAAGCTAGTTATCTCTAGGAATAAACATGTGATGCCGTTTGTGATCTTTCAGAATGACCAAAAAAAAAAAAAAGGAGAGAGAGAGACTTCCCTCATGGTCTAGCGGTTAAGACTCTGTGCGCCCAATGCATGGGGTAGGGGTTTGATCCCTGGTCAGGCAACTAAGATCCCACATGCCCTGAAGAGTGGCCAAAATAAAAGAACAGCAAAAAATATTTTAAAGTTTGATAATGCTCATAGGTGCTATCGTCCACTGTTGGGTGTACAGGTTCTTTGGAGGCAACTTTGCAGTGTGCATCAGCATTTACCATTTGAGTATCTTTGACTCGAAAAGATTACTGCTAAGACTTTACCATGTGGTTATATACTCAAAAGCATGTCATGATATAAACATAAAAATATACTTACTGCAGAATTTTTCATAATAGCAAAAAACTAAATGTCCATCACTGAAGTTTGGTTAAACAACTGTGGTTTATCTATGAATATTGAGAACACTAAGCAGCTATTTAAAAGCAAGAGGTAGAGCTGCAGTCCTGATGTGGAATGATCTTTTTTAAAAATTATTATATTGAAGTATAGTTTGTTTACAATGTTGTGTTAATTCCTACTGTACAGCAAAGTGATTCAGTTAAACATATATGTTGATTCTTTTTCATATTCTCTTCCATTATGGTTTATTACAGGCTATTGAATATAGTTCCTATGGTATACAGTAGGGCCCTATTGTTTATCCATCCTCTATATAATAGTTTGCCTTCGCTAATCCCAGACTCCCAGTCCATCCCTTCTCCACTCCCCCTTTGGCAACCACAAGTCTTTTCTCTACGTCTGTGAGTCTATTTTTCTTTCATAGATGAGTTCATTTGTGTCATATTTTAGATTCCACATATAAGTGATATCATAGATAGTATTTATCTTTCTCTGTCTGACTTATTTCCCTTAGTATGACAATTTCTAGGTCCATCCATGTTGCTGCAAATGGCATTGTTTACTTCTTTTTTATAGCTGAATAGTATTTCACTCTGTGTGTGTGTATACCACATCTTCTTTATCCATTCACCCACTGATGCACCTTTAGATTGTTTCCATATCGTGGCTGTTGTAAACAGTGCTGCTATGACCATAGTGGCTCATGTATCTTTTTGAATCAGATTTTTGTCTGGATATATGCCCAGGAGTGGGATTGCAGGATCATATAGCAAATCTGTTTTTAGTTTCTTGAAGAAACTCCATACTGGTTTCATAGTGGTTGTACCAATTTATAGTGATGGAATAATCTTAATGATGTGTTATTAAGTATAAAAAGTAGAAACTGTGACTATAGTGTATGACCCCTTATATCTTTCTTTTTCCTGGAAGAATACACAAAACTGTTAAAAGTAAAATTGCACTTGGATAGAAGGACTAGAATTCTGGGGCTGGAGAGCTTTTAATCTAAAATTTTAGCTATCAGTCCTTTACAAATATTGTATCGTGTGTGTGTATAGCTTCTAAAGAAACAAAAACACCATTCTAAAATATCAAAGAGGGCATTGACAGACTTGAAAAGTTTGATCTGTGGACTCCAGGTTAAGAACATTTGTTTTAGGGGAAAGAGTCTACCCAAATATTTAATGTTCCACTTCTTCAGTCTGGTAGTTCCCCAAGATCAAGGACTCTCTAGAGACAGTGGTGGCAAAGTTTATACCCTGGAAAGTCACCCCTGAGCAAATAGTCTTTAGCAACAAGAACCGTGTGAGTGAAAATTAGGGCACAGCTTTAACTCCCAACTCGAAGCTTCTTTCTTCTTAAAAACTTTTCTTTTCTTAATTATTATGCACTCACAAGAAAATGAAGCATTAGCACAGAGAGGTCCTATGTACCCAGTTTCCCCTAACACTGATATCTTATATCATTAAAGTTCATATCAAAAACAGGAAATTAATCGGCTCAACAGAATTATCTAGACTATAGCTCTTACTCAGATTTTACTAGTTTTTGAATGCACTCATTTTTGGAGTATGTCTTTGTGTGTAATTCTATTACATCACATGTGCAAATGGATACAACCCTCACCACAGTCAAGAGACAGAAGTGTTCTGTCACAACAAGGAAACGCCCAGTGTCACTACTTTATAATCATAGATTTTCTCTCTTTGACTATATGTTCTTAGCTATTTCCATCTCTACATATAATTTTGTCAGTTTTGAGAACTTTATTCACTATATTCTCAAAAGAGAATGGAGTCACACAGGGATTACCTTTCCTTCACTCAGCATAAGCCTCCTGGAGATCAATCTCTGTTGCTACCTATATCAGAAACTTGTTTCTCTTTATTCAGTCCAGGCCAGTCGCTTAGTTGTCTCCGACTCTTTGCAACCCCGTGAACCGCAGCACACCAGGCCTCCCTGTCCATCCACTAACTCCTGGAGTCCACCCAAACCCATGTCCATCGAGTCAATGATGCCATCCAACCATCTCATCCTCTGTCATCCCCTTCTCCTCCTGCCCTCAATCTTTCCCAGCATCAGGGTCTTTTCAAATGAGTCAGCTCTTCTCATCAGGTGGCCAAAGTCTTGGAGTTTCAGCCTCAGCATCAGTCCTTCCAATGAACACCCAGGACTGATCTCCTTTAGGATGGACTGGTTGGATCTCCTTGCAGTCCAAGGGACTCTCAAGAGTCTTCTCCAACACCACAGTTCAAAAGCATCAATTCTTCAGCACTCAGCTTTCTTTATAGTCCAACTCTCACATCCATACATGACCACAGGAAAAACCATAGCCTTGACTAGATGGACCTTTGTTGGCGAAGTAATATCTCTGCTTTTTAATATGCTATCTAGGATGGTCATAACATTCCTTCCAAGGAGTAAGCATCTTTTAATTTCATGGCTTCAATCACCATCTGCAATGATTTTGGAGCCCAGAAAACAGTCAGCTACTGTTTCCACTGTTTCCCCATCTATCTGCCATGAAGTGATGGGACCAGATGCCATGATCTTCGTTTTCTGAATGTTGAGCTTTAAGCCAACTTTTTCACTCTCCTCTTTCACTTTCAATAAGAGGCTCTTTAGTTCTTCACTTTCTGCCATAAGGGTGGTGTCATCTGCATATCTGAGGTTATTGATCTTTCTCCTGGCAATCTTGATTCCAGCTTGTGTTTCTTCCAGTCCAGCGATTCTCATGATGTACTCTGCATATAAGTTAAATAAGCAGCCTTATTAACTTAAATAATAAGTTAAATATACAGCCTTGACATACTCCTTTTCCTATTTGGAACCAGTCTGTTGTTCCATGTCCAGTTCTAACTGTTGCTTCCTGACCTGCATACAGGTTTCTCAAGAGACAAGTCAGGTGGTCTGGTATGCCCATGTCTTTCAGAATTTTCCACAGTTTATTGTGATCCACACAAGTCAAAGGCTTTGGCATAGTTAATAAAGCAGAAATAGATGTTTTTCTGGAACTCTCTTGCTTTTTCGATGATCCATCAGATGTTGGCAATTTGATCTCTGATTCCTCTGCCTTTTCTAAAACCAGTAATTCATTTGGTAGATGTATTACAATTTGTCTAATAATTCGCCCACGGAAGGATGTTGGTTTATTACCACTTTTTGTTATCACACATTACCCTATGAATATTCATGTATCAGTTCAGTTATTTCTTTCTCCAGGGGATCTTCCCAACCCAAGGATCAAACCCAGGTCTCCGGCATTGCAGGCAGATGCTTTATCCTCTGAGCCACCAGGGAAGCAGCTTAGTCGCTCAGTCATGTCCAACTCTTTGCGACCACATGGACTGCAGCATGCCAGGCTTCCCTGTCCATCACTAGCTCCTGGAGCTTGCTCAAACTATAGCCATCAAGTTAGTGATGCCATCCAATCAGCTCATCCTCTGTTGTCTCCTTCTCCTCCCACCTTCAATCTTTCTCAGCATCAGGGTCTTTTCCAATGAGTCAATTCTTTGCATTAGGTGGCCAAAGTATTGGAGTTTCAGCTTCAGCATCAGTCCTCCCAATGAATATTTAGGACTGATTTCCTTTAGAATGGACTGGTTGGATCTCCTTGCAGACCAAGGGATTCTCAAGAGTCTTCTCCAACACAGTTCAAGAGCATCAATTCTTCGGCACTCAGATTTCTTTGTAGTCCAACTGTCACATCCATACATGACCACTGGAAAAACCATAGCCAAACAACTAGACGGACCTTTGTTGGCAAAGTAATGTCTCTGCTTTTTAATATGCTGTCTAGGTTGGTCATAGCTTTTCTTCCAAGGAGCAGTTCAGTTCAGTTCGGTTGCTCAGTCGTGTCCGACTCTTTGCGACCCCATGAATCGCAGCACGCCAGGCCTCCCGTCCACCACCAACTCCTGGAGTTCACTGAGACGTCCATTGAGTCAGTGATGCCATTCGGCCATCTCATCCTCTGTCGTCCCCTTCTCCTCCAGCCCCCAATCCCTCCCAGCATCAGAGTTTTTTCCAATAAGTCAGCTCTTTGCATGAGGTGGCCAAAGTACTGGAGTTTCAGCTTTAGCATCATTCCTTCCAAAGAAATCCCAGGGCTGATCTTCAGAATGGACTGGTTGGATCTCCTTACAGTTCAAGGGACTCTCAAGAGTCTTCTTCTCCAACACCACAGTTCAAAAGCATCAATTCTTTGGTGCTCAGCCTTCTTCACAGTCCAACTCTCACATCCATACATGACCACAGGAAAAACCACAGCCTTGACTAGACGGACCTTAGTCGGCAAAGTAATGTCTCTGCTTTTGAATATGCTATCTAGGTTGGACATAACTTTTCTTCCAAAGAGTAAGAGTCTTTTAATTTCATGGCTGCAGTCACTATCTGCAGTGGTTTTGGAAACAAAGTCTGTCACTGTTTCCATTGTGCCCCCATCTATTTGCCATGAAGTGATGGGACCACATGCCATGATCTTCGTTTTTTGAACGTTGAGTTTTAAGCCAGACTTTTCACCTATTCAAGTATAAGTTTTTGTTTTTGTTTTGGCCATGCCACACAGTATGCAGAATCTTCCCCCACCAAGAATTTAACCCATGCCCCTGTACTGAGAGTGTGGAGTCTTAACCACTGGACCACCAAGGAAGTCTGTAGGTTTTATGTGTGTGCGTGAACATAAGTTTATATTTCTCTAGGATAAATACTCAGGAGTGCAATTTTGGGGTCCTATAGTAAAAAATTGCTGGACTGTTTTCCAGTTTTAGCTCTTACCAGGAATGTATGAGAGTTCTAATTGCTCCATATTCTGGTCAGCACTTAATATTGTCAGTACTCTTCATGTTAGTCTAATAGATGTATAGTGACATTTCATTATGATTTTAATTTGCATTTCACTAATGACCTGTGTTGCTGAACATTTTTTTATGTGTTTTTAGATCCATACCATCTTCTTTGGTAAAGTGTATGTTCTTTTGCCCGTTTTTGAATCAGATCCTCCCCCTCCTCCTTATTGTTCAATTTAGAGTGTTCTTTATATATTCTGTGTATAAGCGTTTGTTGGATCTTGGATTTGCAAATATTTTCTCCCAGTCAATGTTGTATCATTCTTTTAACAAGGCTTGTTGTGTCATTCTTTCAACAAGGTTTTCTCACTGAGAAACAGTTTTTTATTTTTTTTAAATTAATGTATCTATTTTTTAATAGATTGTGCAGTTCATGTCGTATCTAAGAACTCTTCTTCTTATCGAGATGACAAAGATTTTCTCCTATGTTTTCTTCAAAAAGTTGGTGGGAATGTAAATTGCTACAACCACTATGGAAAATAGAATCGAGGTTCCTCAAAACACTAAAGATAGAGCTACCATGAGATCCAGAAATTCCACTTCTTGGCATTTATCCAAAGAAAACAAAAATACTAATTTGAAAAGATACACACACCCCTATGTTCATTGCGGCATTATTCACACCAGCCAAGATATGGAAACAAAAGTTCCATTGGTGGGTGAATGAATGAAGAAATTTGTTGTTGTTTAGTCATGTCTGACTCTTTTGCAGCCTCATGGACTGAAGCACACCAGGCTTCCCAGTCCTTCACTATCTCCCAGAGTTTGCTCAAACTCATGTTCACTGAGTCAGTGATGCCATCTAAACATTTCATCCTCTGCTGCCCCCTTTTCCTTTTGCCTTCAATCTTTCCCAGAACTAGGGTTTTTTCAAATGGCTCTTTGCCACAGTATTGGAGCTTCAGCTTCAGCAAGAGTCCTTCCAATGAATATTCAGGATTGATTTCCCTTAGGATTGACTGGTTTGATCTCCTTGCCATCCAAGGGACTCTGAAGAGTCTTCAGCACCACAGTTGAAAAGCATCAATTCTTTGGTGCTCAGCCTTCTTACATTCATACATGACTACTGGAAAGACTGTAACTTTGACTACATGGACCTTTGTTGGCAAAGTGATGTCTCTTCTTTCTAATACACTGTCTAGATTTGTCATAGTTTTCCTTCCAAGGAGCAAATGTCTTTTACTTTCATGGCTGCAATAACTGTCTACAGCCCAAGAAAATAAAATCTGTAACTGCTTCCACGGTTTTGCTCTTCTATTTGCCATGAAGTGATAGGACCAGATGCCATGATCTTAACTTTTTGAATGTTGAGTTTTAAGCCAGTTTTTTCACTCTCCTCTTTCAAAGTAACTTTGACTACATGGACCTTTGTTGGCAAAGTGATGTCTCTTCTTTCTAATACACTGTCTAGATTTGTCATAGTTTTCCTTCCAAGGAGCAAATGTCTTTTACTTTCATGGCTGCAATAACTGTCTACAGCCCAAGAAAATAAAATCTGTAACTGCTTCCACGGTTTTGCTCTTCTATTTGCCATGAAGTGATAGGACCAGATGCCATGATCTTAACTTTTTGAATGTTGAGTTTTAAGCCAGTTTTTTCACTCTCCTCTTTCAATCTCATTAACAGGCTTTTTAATTCCTCTTCACTTTCTGCCATTTCTGCCACTTCACATCTGCATATCTGAGGTTGTTGATATTTCTCCCAGAAATCTTGATTTCAGCTTGTGATTCATTATGCATGATGTACTCTGTATATATTAAATAAGCAAGCTGACAATATATAGCCCTGACATACTCCTTTCTGAATTTTGAACCAGTCCTGTGTTCCATGTCCAATTCTAACTGTTGCTTCTTGACTTGCATACAAGTTTTTTAGAAGGCAGGTAAGGTGGTCTGGTATTCCCGTTTCTTGAAGAATTTTCCAGTTTGTTGTGATCCAAACAGTCAAAGGCTTTAGTGTAATCAATGAAGCAGAAGTAGATTTTTAAAAAATTCTCTTGCTTTTTCTGTGATCCAACAAATGTTGGCAATTTGATCTCTGGTTCCTCTGCCTTTTCTAAATATAGCTTGTACATCTGGAAGTTCTCAGTTCACATACTGCTGAAGCCTAGCTTTAAGAATTTTGAGCATTACCTTTCTAGCATGTGAAATGAGTGCAATTGTATGGTAGTTTGAATATTCTTTGGCATTGCCCTTCTTTGGTATTGGAATGAAAACTGACCTTTTCCAGTCCTGTGGTCAGTGCTGAGTTTTCCAAATTTTCTGACATACTGAGTGAAATATATATATATATATATATATATATATATATATAATAGTTTCATGGAGTACAAATAAATGCAACCATGTT